>JAOEHI010000007.1:3189011-3206216 GCA_025447815.1 Percopsis transmontana | reverse complement strand
ATTTTCCGGTTACATATTATCCATGCATATATTAATTTTGCTTTCCCTTTTTCTACCCACAAATTATTCAACCTTTATATCTTTTCCTTCTCACCCGCTCCCCCCCCCCCCCCCCGCTCTCCCCCCGCCCCCCAGATGTCCCATCCTGATCAGCCCCATAATTCCATGCAGCAGAGCTTGCATGTGTCTCCGCACCCCGGTAACCAATCAGGGCAGCCCTTACATCACGGCGGCCAATCAGGGCAGCCCTTGCATCACAGCGGTCAATCATCACAGCCGCCTCGCCAGTCCCAGCCTCAGCCACAGCCTCAGCAACCCGGCCAGAACAGTCACCCCCACAGCGATCTGAACTTTAACCCGTCCTCAGATGGCCCGATGGGTCAGGGAGTCCAGGATATGCCTGAACCCTCCCTGGATGTAAGTGTAAACCCGCGTGGCGTGGCACTGCTTGCGGCGCTCGATGCTAACTGTTACTCCTGGTGTCAGCTAGCCTTTACTTTGTCTGCTACAGCTCCTCTCATCTCTCTGCTCTGTGCTTTGTGTGTGTGTGGTGTGAATCTTGAGTTGCTCTCGAGCCTTGTTAACTGCACTGCCGTGTAGGGGTTCCAGATTAGCAGCATAGGCCTTTGCAGATGAAACAGATTCCCAGAGACACAAATCTAAATATATCTCTGGCTGTATAAGTCTTCCCACTTACAATCTCTTTTTGCATTTCCACCCCGCCCAACAGCTGCTTCCGGAGCTGGCCAACCCGGACGAGTTACTATCCTACCTGGACCCCCCCGACCTTCCCACCAACAGCAACGATGAACTGCTTTCACTTTTTGGGAACAACTAACCCTTCACCTCCTCTCCATCCGTCCTCCACAGGACAGAGTTGCGATGTGTGTGACACTCAGACAGTCAGGCATCTCTCTGCACATCCACACACACACACACACACACACACACGCTGCCACACACAGGCACTGACACACTGGTTTGTCAGTGAGGAGTGTGTGACAGGAACGTGGTAAAAGGAGCCTACGGGACTCGAGTGGAAGAAGGCAGGAAGGCCACGTGTAACACTCACTTCCTTCCCCGTGGTGTGAAGATACCCCACCATGGTTCCACCCCCTCTGATTCTCAACACACCATCCACAGCCATGGCGGCTAGCACTAAAGAGATATTATATATACATATATGATATTGATACTGACTTCAACTGAAAACTGTGCAGCTATAATCGGTTCATGTGTTCGCACAGAGGAGAGAGAGAACCCTGTGTGGGCTTTAGGAAAAGTGTTGTAGCTTTTTTTAAATTATGATTTTCCTTTTGTGAAAAAAAAAAGATTTTAAAAAATGGAGGGAAAAAAAACGTCGTCTTATCCGTGGTTTTTTTTTCCCCTTTTTGAAATGTGTTCTTCCAAGACTTCGTCATAGGCCATGCCCTTTGACCCCCGACTTCCAAGTGTCTGTGTATATCCAGGTGGACCTTAACTAACTGGAACTCAACACAGGACCTCACCAGAATCACAGCACTGAAAGGACAAGCAAAAATTTCCTCACGTGTCAACGGAAGAAGGAGTGCACTGTATGATTCTGCAGTGCAATATGCGTGTGTTTTTGTGTGTGTGTGTGTGTGTGTGTGTGTGTGTGTGTGTTTGCTTACAGTACATGCCTGTGTGAACGACGGCGGGGAAATTAATTAGGTTTGAATAAATGAAAGAATGTATGAAATTTAAAAAGGATATTGAATGAAAGAGAAACTTTCCTGCATCCTTGTGCTTTTGTCTAATTTCTCTCAATCCACCCAGTCTGGTTTGGTGGTGTTTGTTTGTCTTGTTGTCCCCTGTCAGTTACACCACCATATTGTCCAGAAGTGCATGCGTGCCAACTGCTCCTGGTTTCTTTGTCTGGTCTAAACATGCATAATCAAACTTATTTTTGTTTTGTTGTTTTCTGACTCATATTTATTTTCTTGTTTGATTGTTATCATTCTCTTTTATTGTGTCTTTTTTATCCCACTTAAATTTTTAATCTGATGCACATTACCAAAGCTTTCCAACGCTTTCTGTAAGAGTTGAGCCTGGATATGTTGTTGGGACATATTTGGGTTGTTTGTTAGATATTTTGTCATGTTGCACACATACAGGAATCATACATGTATGAAATCACTGGGTTTTTAAGCAGCATGTGTGATTGTATTGGACATTCTTTCAATGTTTTATCACTGTGTTTAACAACATTAGTCATCTATTTGAAAGAACAAATCGCATGATCCAACAATGTGTCCAGAGCTGTTGTAAATAACCTTTGTGAATAATTCATGACTATACAGTACTGTATCTATTTGTTACTGACCACCACACAGTACTGTCTGTCTATGAAGGCCCAAACACATACAGTCCCTGATAAATAGTCTAATACTGTAATGAATCAATCCTATCAAATGTACTGTCCTTGCATCAAATATCTGCATATTATTTAATCTTGTTAAAATTCCTATCACATTAGTAAAAGAAGAGTTGCTGAAATAAAAGCAAGTTAAAAGGAAGAGTTGCTTTTTAGAAGGCTTATTCTGTTATTTATCTATGCATACACATCTTTCAGCTTTTCGTGAGCTGTTTTCTACACAGTAAATGCAGCTAAGATGTCCCCCAAATTATATTTGATTGATAATGTAACAGTTAACCTCATCAACCTTTGTTCAATTGAGTGTGCAAATCTATTTGTTTTTTAATCCTGACTTTTTGATCTTTTGATAACGCTGCTTTGCAAAATTATGTGTGCGTTATTTGTATTTTTTTAAATCTCATTTTATATTGTTTCAAGTTTTAAATTATTAATTTTGTTTATTGTTTTTATGATAGGCAAATTTGGTTTAAACATTTTATGCAGTAAATTAAATACCATATTTCTTGTCCTATTTCAAATATTTTCTTAACATTTTGAATAACATCAGATGGCTATAATGGTCTTTGGAGTTAATCAAATCTCATGCATAAAACATGGTTCCAGCATTAGATGTTCTGTATGTATGTTTGTTTGTTTGTTTGTTTGTTTGTTAAAGACAATGCACAGCCATATTATAATATTATATTTCCCTATACGGTGTGTTACAGTAATTGTTTGTTGAACCCTCCACAAACCTACATATATTTGTGAGTAATCTATAATGCTCCCGACTCTGTCACAAACTGTAAAGTTTGGTTGTCGACATCGAAATTGGGTAGAGGGATGAAAATGAACTGCAGAATGAAATTAATTTAACTGTAATATCAAAAAAAGATTGGAGAAGCCCCCTTTCTATTTCAGATGCAAGAGAAGGATATGGTGGGGGGGCAGGGGGTGTAGGGGACACATGTATATAATGTAAATGAAAAATAGAGACACATTAACAGAAATGTATTCATTTTCTCCAGGGGGAATGTGAATAGTGTATTTAGAATTTGTAAAGCTTGCATCCTCCTGTCAGATGGTGAATTGAGAAAATGAGTCCGTGTTTGATAGCAGATCTCTAACCACGCCTGTTCATTTATGTAAAATATTTTATGTGCCCCGCCACATGGGGTTTCGAAAAAAGACACATTTTCCTCCTTTGTGTAATATTGACCCTCTGTGTATTTCTCTTATTACCTGCGTACTTTATAAAGGTGCTACAAAACAATAAAGAACCTTTTAAGGTATAATTGGGTCTTGGAGACGTGGAGCCATTAGTGGCTCTTAAAGGTTGTTTCCAAATTTACAGTTTGTACAAGTTTGTCAAATTTACAGTTTTTATGCAATTTGGCAAAATATGCTATAAAGGTACAATCTGAAGTGATTGGCACAACATGTGGCAGTTGTCTCTTTGGTTTTGTACATTCTATGTACAATCATTTCATATTCTAAAGTGGTCAGAAAAAACATTGTGATTTTTAGTCTTGCAAATCTGTACGTAGTTAGATGATGTGTCATCCTAATATTTATCTAATAAATATGTATTCAGATGAAACACTAATTGTCATCAGTCTCTCATTACTTGTTACATTTAATCAGATTATAAAAAAAGACTGCAAATATAAAATACAAGTGGAGGAACAAAAAAACGAATATGAAAGATACTCACTAAATGTAATGCAATATATTATAGTCCTGGTAGTGCATTCTGAAAAATAAAATAGGTAGAGATGAATTAAAGATCTTGGTTTGTTGGCTGTCCACGTGTCGTCGCTGTTTCGTACGAGGGTAGAAGCACTGTTGAACGTCGTTACGTCACGTGTAAACAACACAAGCCCACTGCCGAACAATGCCGGCACAATGTTTCAAATTAAAAATCGCATCAGATATTGCGCCCTGTCGATTGCTGCTGCAAGGTTGCTATCCTCTGCACCTATCAAGAACCCAGTTGTCTATTTGGATATTGAGGCTGACAACGAATCGTTGGGAAGAATAATCATTGAGGTTAGCTAGTTGTTAGCTTCCCTTAAGCCCTTGACCTCACCTGTCTTGCAAGAAGTCAAGGCAGGTTGATGGTGGTGATGTTTGGGGACTAATATTAACAGTGCTTGCTGAAGTTGTATAGATAAAAAAATATATAACATTGAGAATAACTAAAAGTATTCAGGATCAAGCATTCATCCTTATGAATTCAACTGTATTTGCTTTATCTTACAGCTGAATGCAGACGTAGTTCCTAAAACTGCAGGTATGATTTAATATACATACTACATACATACCTATACACATTATATACACAAACATTTTAGTTATTTTAATGAGAAAACTCATATATGTAAATCTTACATAAATAATATCATGTAGTTTTCATTTATACAATAGCCTAATGATAAATGTTTTGCCAGAAAATTTCAGAGCACTGTGTACTGGCGAGCATGGTTTTGGATACAAGGGATCTGTGTTCCACAGAATAATCCCTGAGTTTATGTGTCAGGTAAGGGCCAGCACTGACATGATTGTACATTCAAGACACGCTGTAGAGTCTACATATAAATCTTATGTTTCAGGGAGGAGATTTCACCAATCACAATGGGACAGGAGGGAAATCAATTTATGGAACTAAGTTTAAAGATGAGAACTTCAAACTTAAACACACGGGTCCAGGTACATATCCAGAGTTGCTACATTCATTTAGCTACAAAGTTACATTAGCTATATACTATCTTTTGATTTGAGAGTCTTTATTCCAGAGATTGTTTACAGAATGTTTTTCAAATGCAGCTTGAAATGCAGTTTGAAATGTTCCCAATGCAGTAACAGTCTGGTGACTAAAAAGGGGACTACCTTTAGACCCTACTGGATTTCTACTGAAATTAATACAGTAACCTCAGACTACAGTAGATTTTTCCAAAATACATTCATTATACAGATCTTCACTAAAACAGTATGTATGCCATTTCTTATCTGTTGTAGCTTTGAATGGAGTGCTTCATTCATGCTGTACTGTATTGTACTGTGTTCCAACAATTACTTTGTATTTCCACTAGATGGCAGTGCTTTGTATCATTTTATCCAGACCCCTTTACTTAAGAGTAGATTTTACCCTACTTCTCCACTGGGTGAACATCCATTACCAAAATAATTGTCTTTTTTTATCCGCTGAACTGTTTTAGGTGTTGGATAACAGATTTAGATTGTACTTATGAGTTTATCACACTACATACATACTGTACAGGACTAGTTTGGTCGGCACTGTACAGTACATAGTTATGTGCTATATTCATCCTCTCTAATGTAGTTTTATTTGCTTGCTGTTTCCTGTAGGAATCATATCCATGGCAAATTCAGGGCCCAACAGCAATGGATCCCAGTTCTTCATTTGCACAATTAAAACTCAATGGTAGTTATTGCTATATTTTAATCATAATGATAAAGTAGTAAATGCTTGCAAAAACTGGTGGGTAACCAGTTCAGCTGTTGACAAATGTACTAATTGTAAGTCGCTTTGGATAAAAGCGTCTGCCAAATGCTGTAAATGTAAATGTAATTATTGTATAATTACATTTGAGCTTTAGGTCTCTTGTAGTATTGTGTACATGGCAGCATGACAGCCGTTGTATGTAAAGGGATGTAAACTGCTGAACGATTACCCCATGCTGACCCACCCTCTTCTGTCTGTTCTCAGCCTGGATGGCAAACACGTTGTGTTTGGGCAGGTGAAGGAGGGCATGGATGTTGTCTCCCACATGGAATCCTTTGGTTTGCATGACGGAGGTGTGATCAAGAAAATTGTCATCACAGACTGTGGGGAGGTCAAATGACACACACACACACACACACATACAGTACACAGACTCTCTTGTGGGTATTGTTCACTTTGTTCTACACTATTCGGTGTTGTCATAGATTCATTTTTCTTATTGTAGATTATCCTAGTATTTCTACTGTTTCCAAGTTACTGAGTGATGGTCATATGCATTACCTTTAAACTTTCTATTGGGCACATATCCACTTCTATTTCAGTCTCAACTCGCATTGTGTAAGATAATCATGTTTTTTTTTTTATTATTGGCAGTGCTAAATAAATGATCGCTTACAAATTGTCCTTTGTACTGTACAGTCCATATAAATGGCAATATCGCCCTACCAGCTCTCCTGCTTTTAAAGTTTCCTGGGAATGATCCAGCAGCTTTTTTTAGACACTAGACCTCCACCACGACTTCCTGTTCATCAGAACAGGATGTGACATCATACACTTTAGTTCCATTTATAAAGAACAATCAAATGCCTATCAGTGGTTCATCTGAACTAGCTATTGGGCTATACATTATAATTGCAGGCCATAGCCTCCCTGGATGCTATGAGCACAGATGATTTCATCTGCGCATCTCGTAAAATATGACTGGAAAAGCTTTTAGCTTGTGTGTGGGTTGCTCTCTTACCTCGTGTGTGGGTTGCTCTCTTACCTCAGTACTTGTGAGATCTTTATTTGAAACTCAGTCGGTCTCAAGGAGAGAGGAGGGGAGACCAGGATATGTCTGAGAGCCAGTGACTGGGTGGTGCTGCTTATCGAGCTAATACTTTATGAAAGTAAATAATGAAGCAACGTGAAAAAGCAGTCCTTGCTCCTAAATGAAACCATGTGTGTGCTGACCTTACACCATTTGTTTGAATTCTCCAATTACATTGTTGCCATAGAGACTTTGCAGTTCTCACTCTGTGTAAGCTAGACATGTTGTAACAAACTTGATATAATTTAGGTCTCCACCCTCTGGTTAACTTTTAGCTATTTGGAATGCATGTCCAATATTGTGCATGGAAACTTGGCAAGACAAAGTCTAGTGCTGCAGCCAACATTTAATACACATGCAAAACAATAACATATTTACAATTGGTACAAGCTGGTTCTTGATGCAGTGAATGGCCACATGCTGTCCGCCTCATGCACACTGCCCTTGCCAGCAGGCAGACTTTTTACACACTTGTCTTTCTACAGTTTTACAAATCAGGTACTGTCACTCAGATGTGCCCAGTATCTTTTCAGCACCTCAAAAGACCTTTCTGAATGACACCTGGAGAAAAGAAGTTCTGCATGACTGCCCCCTTACGTGTCTCCATATGTAAACCATCAAATACTCCCTAATCAGAATCTATGTGGACAGTATTATATACGGACAGTATGATATACAGCTACAGATGTAGTGGCTCATGTCAGATCACAATGTACATTTTTACATGTGTATAGAGGTCTGGGGAGTGTCCAGTGAAACATGAAATGCCGTTGGCTGAGAGCAAGTGAATACCTCCCAGAATCTGTTCACGGAGTTGAGCAACGGGCCCCAAACAAATTAAAGCACATAAACAAAGCATTTGTAATTCAATATGACTTTTATTCATTAAATTCCCAGCAGAGCTTAGGAACTAAAATGTTTTCTATCCAAACTAACAAATAAGGCACATTTTGGAATGCCATTTTATGGACATCAAAAAGACAGACCTGTGGGCTACTTTCTACACGTGACATTTCTCAAATTTCCTCTCAACCCCACATCTGTGTTCTGTCCAATTTTAAATATTACATTGTTGTAATATTGCATTGCAAATATCTCAAATACACACATTAAAGAATACAAACATTCCATTTGACCACGTAAGTGTTAACACATTACATTCACTATAATATGGTGTATAGGCTACACTATCAGTAAATACAATGTTTCATAACTAGCAAGTTAGAAGTTGTTGAGAATGTTAAACGCAAATTATGTAGCCAATTACATTACTGTGCAGAATTTAAATAAGTATACATTGCACAAAATATTTCATCCAAAACCAAACATGCACATGCAAACTCTAAATAGTTCTTTGTCACACACACTTTCTTAATAGAAGTACACACTCCCTAAACAACTAAAAACACCATAATATTTTATAATAATTCCTCTTGATTGCTGCTTTAAGCAAACTACAACTCACAGTTTAAAACATGTTTATACAGTGGTAAGTAGCGGTCACTAATTAAGAGTAGGGATTCTGCATGTTAACACATATCTTTTATAACACTGTAAAAATTGTATACAAAATGAATACACGCTACTGTATGAATGCCAATATCAGCTCATAAACATAATTAGCTACATATAGCATTTGGATAACATTGTGGATTATTCAACACTGATAAATTCACAACATAAAACACTAAAATACATGTCTTATAATTGAAAAAAGGGTATTATTATGTACCAGCTTTTTATAATATTCTATGTAGACATCAATATTTCCTTCTTAATGTAACTTTGTTGCATATTCTATACAAAAAGTGTTGTAAAAAATATTTCCATAAATATTTCTGTAGGATAAGCCCTCAGATAATTGTAAAACATCAAAAAGAAAACTCCCAGCTTTGTTTATTTATCAACAATAGGCCCTTCTTCACATAAAAGCTTCAATATTGCATAACACTTTTAAAGAGCTACTTTTCCTTGAAAATAATGGCCATCGAATATATACATAAAACAGTCATTTTCAATATATTTGTCAGGGAAATAACTCTCGAGTTGCTTTTGCAAATTACTTGCAACATCTATTACGTTTTCCAAAATACACATCTCAACTATATAAAATAACAAATTTGAACTGAAATTGTACTAGAAAAGTCAAGTATATATAATTCAAGACAACAACAACTTCTGATTGGCCAACTAAAATGGCTTTTTCATGAACATCTCTGGGCGGAATCGGAAAAAAAGACCCCTATGTTGGGCTGTCATAGAACCTATTACTCATTCAGAATTTGCTAGAACTCTGTTAATTCTGTCTTACTTGTTTATCGACTTAGTTGAGCTAACAGGGCACTATTGGCATCTATTATCATCTCACTACAGAATAAAGCCTGGATATGGAACATACTATACATATGAGGTTAAATTATAAAGTAGATCTAATGTTGAGCAGACTTGTTAGGTTACCATCACACAAAGTAATATAAAGAAGGTAGTACAGTACTGAAAATGTATTGTTCCCAACAATGTATGAATGAGAATCTATAATCTCCAAATTATCTAATGAGCCCTAATGCATATTCACATCCAGCAAGGCTTTTGTTTTTCCTTTTTTATTTAAGAATTTAAAGAAGTTCGGCCCATTCATATCTCCTGCAATCTTTTACTTTGGTATGTCACCAAGTGTATTTTAATGCAATCGGTGGTGGCCTAATTAAGGCAAATAAAGAGTCATGTTTGCAGTTTGTGCTAACCCTTTTGTTTGAAGGATTTACTAAACCATAACATCTTTGTTGATATTCCATGGCAACAGACCGCAGTGGAATTATTGCCGCCAGCTGGAAATGCTGGTTTAGGCCATGAATCCCACTCAGCAAAATGTGTTGATGCAAACACTACCGCACCAGTTGATACTGTTACCGTTGATGCAGGAATTGTATTGTTCTTCTGACCATATTCGAATACTGAATCAGAATACAATAAATCCACTTCACAGTTACCACATAGTTACCACCTACAGTATGTTTCCTTCTGTTGCCAATGGTCACACAAATTTACTGTTTGGTAAACATGACTTACAATAAGTCTTTGTAAGGCACATATACTGTATTACAGCATGAAATATAGTCACCCATGTTTTGTCAGTTCAGAAATTGGTAACAAAATAGAACTATTAAACAATAAAAAAGTTTTTAAAAAAATGTCGTAACCCTATCGATTAAACGTAATAGTCAATTCATTTTACAGTCTGGATATATGCATTTTGTAACTATTAGGTAAAAATGTATACAGCTGACAGGATGTGTAACTCTTCCTATTAAGGATAATGGTTCATAAAGGTAGGCCGCATTAAGACGCACATAAGTGTCAACCTTCAAAATCACTTACAGGATACCCTTTTAGTCACTATATCGCCATATCACAGGTCAACATTTCTGTATTAAAACAAACTTTCTCTCAGCCATTCTGTTTACATTTTAATTGTAACAGTTTACCTACCCTTACATTCTTTTTTTATCCACTAATGGACTTCATTTGAAGGGTGTAACCCCTTGAAAAAAGCTTCCATTCCATACGCTACTAGGATTTACATAGCATTAATAGGCACTTTTTTTCTCCTTGTGATTTCATCTGTATTTGCCATTATCTAATCAGACGTTTTTATATGAACATCTTTACAGTCTACAAAGATATTTCACAACATTCAAAACAGCCCAAGCAGAACATTAAAGAACACACGTTTTTATAGGGTAGCCTGCTTATAATACACCATTGGCATGAATCCATATGGTCTTCATGGCGTCTTTACAGAGACTGCTATTGCGCTGCAGCCTTCAACAAACATTATGCTAATCTGCTTGTGAACTCACATCAAAACACTCCAATCCGATCCATTGAAGGTAATCAAGGCTTTGTGTGGCAATATAAATATTAAGGGAGTGGAACTGAAAATACAGCTGTTATATATCTAGATTAGGAACGCCGCTATGCATCATCCTACACTAGTTTCTAAAGAAGAAGTGGAAGCAGTTATGCAATATTGTGATATACAAGCGTACAGAAACATATTTTTATGTCCCAGTTAAAATTTAAATTGCACACTAGACAAACAAGAGAATAAATAGGTCAACTGTAGCCAGGGATGCATGGCACGGTATCCCTCAGTTAATTCACAGTTATAATAAGATGTGCTGTTGACCCTAACATGGCAAGACATCCAAGGCCTCATATACATTATACCATCATAAAAGGCCCTGGTTTAATGTTAAACACATTACCACATTTCACTTGGCAGGGAAAAGGAAGGCAGATCTCTGTAAACACAAAATTGACAAAACCCCAGGGTGAGGTATTCCATTATAAAGGTGGCACTCTTTTCAGCAATAGTAATAAAGCACTTCCATTGCTAGTACATCTATGCAATGATACGTTGTGGTTGTGGCCACGGTTCTCTGCATGGGGTGGCGAGAGGCATTCTTTTTAGCTGTTGTACTGAAGGAAGGGCAAGTTTAAGAGCTACTGTATATTTTTTTAGCATATTTTGAGGTGGTGGAGGGAACCACAGACGTGGATGTCGAAGTTTCTCTCAGGCGATCACGGATATAAGGGTTATTGCACACGACGGCAGTAGTAGCCCAGGACTTTGCATTTCTCACACAGGTGTTGGGGGTGCTCTTTACTCTGGTCAGAAACATCCAGGCCATCAGGTTTCTCTAAAGGGCGCTAAGAATAGAAACATGGATGAGCTATTTCGATAAGTGGAGAATATTTATAGGTACACAGAGACTGAGCGTAAAACCTGACGACAACAATGTATCAGTAGTTTAGCTGTGTCCAGACTCAGTTCTGTTATGCACCTGACTGCTTCAGGCACAAACATGAATAACATAATTATCTCAAAACAGATGTGTTCTTTATAAAATTAATCGCGGAGATATGGCAAAGCACCATTAGCAAAACATGCCTTTCCCCTTAACAAAATCCCTTTACCAAAGATCCACTATATATTTCTTCACATAGACCTGCATAGAAAATACATGGCAATAGCTTTCTTGAAACCACTCTGAAGCATGCCCAGAGTATGAATCCTAAGCCAGTGGTGTTCATAAAGATTTAACAATCCCTTTTATAATGTTTCTGTTCACAACTCATTTGGATAGAACTTATATTTTCGCCCAACGCTGTTACTTCATCCAAGGTGGATGTCAAACTAAAGGAAGCCAGGTTAACACGGATCATTCGAAGGAGATGATTCACTCTTTAGCCTTTTAGTCAGCCAGGAACTGTGGAGGTTTCACTGATAACTGCTTCAAAACACATTCCAGTGGAAAGTGTATCACATGAAAAAGTGTAACTTTTAGATTAGTTTAAGCATTACTGAGTTATGTTTAGGGCTGCAACTAACCATTTTCATAGTCGATCTGTCGATTATTTTCTTGATGAATCGATTAGTTGTTTGGTGTATAAAATGTCAGAAAATTGTGAAGAAATTTCGATCAGTGTTTCCCAAAGCCCAAGGTGACATCCTCAAAATGTCTTGTTTTAATCACACCCCAAATATATTGAGTTCACTGTCATAGAGGAGTAAATAAACTAGAAATTATTCAAATTTAAGAAGCTGGAATCAGAGCATGTGGACCTTTTTTTTTTCTAAAAGTATTACTCAAACGGAATAATCGATATCAAAATAGTTGTCAATTAATTTAATAGTTTACAACTAATCGATTATTCGATTAATTGTTGCAGCTCTAGTTATGTTATTTAAAACCAGAAAATATTTGCTTCAGTTTTAAACAAAAACATTTTATGCAAGGATATGGATTAGAAAAGCATATTGAGTTAATTTATACAAGTGTTTTTAGTACAAGCCTGGGAGAGGCTCTGGAAAGTTGGGAGCCATGCTGGGATTCTGAGTTCTTTGACATTGGAGTACGTGGGGGTTAGCAGTCCATTTCAAATGCTGACAAGAGGAAATATGTTAAGTGGTGACATTGCAAATGCATGGAATTTGCCTGCCTGTGTGTAGCTTAGCCACAATACACAGAGACAGAAGACTGAGATTTTCTCACCAGTTAACTCCCTGGAACAAAGGGTTTTTGTGTGAGCGATACTTTGCCAGTACTTGCTCTGTGAATTGTGTTATTCAGTCCTTGCTATTAAACACTGTAGTAAATTCCATCTAGATTTGATAGCTATGCCAGATAAAGAGCGAAAGAAACAGGGCATTTCTTTGATGCACAACGTATGGAATTCACTGAGCCATTCATGTACAGTATGTTGTCTTTGCTATGTGGCTTTCAGATTAAAAAGGAAGTTTAATAAGGAAGGAAGACCAGAGATCAGGATTATTCAGATTTCATTTCTCTTAGTAGTTTTTTTTGTTATATTTCTTATCAGTCAAAAGATGTATAAGTACAGTATTTGGAATCACAACTGGCACTGAACAATAGGACTCATTTGGTTCTGGAAGGACATGCATATGAAAAATGAATACAGAGCAGAGGAGCGTTTTTAAAGTTAAGGCACACTTCTCAGAAGCAAGAAACAAGCGTAATTTGAGATAGGTATGAGCTAAAAGTCTCATTTTGCTATATATTGTGAAAATTATGATATTATAATATGAATGAATTACCCAGACTTAGAAGCAACTATTTGCTGGTTGTTTATGTATTTTTTTAATGAAAGTATCTGCGACACCCCAGAACAATGAGCAGCCAAACAATCCACTAATGTGACCACATTTCTCTGGGCTCCGTAAAACCTTGGTTGAGACAGTACATGCCATTAAAACAGTATATGACTAATGTTTTTACAGTGCCATGTCCAAATCCCAAAACCAGAAAATATGTATTTAAAAACCTCAGTCTGTGATTGCCATATTACAGTCTGCATAAACATACAGTATATCTCTTGTCTTAAGGTCCCAACACCATCCTGATCTCCGTAAAACTCCACGTTTCACTCGGCAACTCAGTTTGGATACCTTCCATTCAAAAGTTGAACTTCAGTGTTGAATAGGTATTATCGACGACTGTTAGATGTGTCTGCATTAAAAAATCATAATGTGTGATTGATTGAAGGTGGTCCAATCGTCTGCTAATACCTTTGACAGCACCTCTACCACAAACTATTTTGAAATGAATTCATCCTGACTGAATCTGAGGAGTGAAACAAACCGTGGAGCTCATGAGATCAAGAAGGTCTCACATGGCTAGTTAGTACCTGCTTGTGTGGGTAGACATTGATGTGGCACTTGATACATTCTTGTCCCATGTTGGCCCAGGAGTTCCCACTCATCCACTTCCTCTTACACTTAGGGCACTTGTACTCTCCAAAGCATCTCTTCTTCCCCTGATATGGCGTCAGCCCTTCTCCTTTGGGTCGGGCCTGGACAGAGCAAGGCAGACATTCCTTAAAGTAGATGATAGAGATGTTTCCAAATACGTTACATTAAAGCTTCACTTTGCAGAATATTGTTTTATTCTGTTCAAATCATCATATTTCAACCTGCTATTAGAAGGTATCATTCAGGGCTGGTGTCCTGTCACTTTGTTCTTATTTCCAATTTGCTACTCTCTAGTTATCAATTTGGCCAAAATGTAATGAACGTCAAATTATGTGTTCGCAGCACAACCAGGTTGCAGCCATCCTCACTGTTTTCCCTGCCTCTAAATCTTTTGCAGAATCGCAGAGGCTACCGGAGTAAAGAGATAGGCTGAAGGTTATGTACAGTATCTACATGTATCAGCCTTGTTTGGGGATCCCATGGCAGGGAGTCTTATAGCCTCCAACCATCCCCCTGCTCTTCATGCAGATAAAAAAGGCCAGTTGTTTGTTCATCAATGTTATGAAGTATACATAGAGCACAGAATGGCATTACGAAAAAGCCTTGGGCCTTCAGCTGGGCAGTCATAGAGTTCTTTGACAGCAGGGTGTGTCACTGTAAAATGTTTTAGTAATATATTTAGTATATCCAACGTCATCTTACAGCACACTCCTACATATAATTCCTGCGACCTACGTGGTTTTGTAATTGACGTGCATTTCCATTACAGCTGTGTTAAATTACTCCTGTGATTCTCATGGGTAAAATGATTATGGACAGTGAGTCAGTTATGGTAAGGCACTCGCAAGAGGACTATATTTTTGGGAGGGGACACTCTAATGAATCCATAATGGCAACAGTATTTGTATCATTGTCACAGTAACGGGAAGCGATAAATGATCTGCCTTAAAAGAAGTTTAAAAACACATGTAGCATAAATAAAAAAATAAATTGCATTCTGTTCATGTAGTTTGTCTTTGAGAAGTTTAAAACTATTAAGTTAAAGAAAAATATGTGATTCTCGACAAATGTGAATGCACTTTGGTTAACTTAAATACATAAAGGTTAGAAGATAAGTACAAATAAAACCAAAACCATATCTTCATGCATAGATTAGCTGTTTATTAATATGGCAGTTACTCTGTCCTTAGCTTGAATGCCCACAGTAAATTAGACAACACAATAGCAGCGCTCTCTGTTCTCCAAGTGAAATCAGACCCGTCCCAGTCCTGATTTCCCTGCAGGGGCAGCGATTGTTTTCATAATCCCCTTTCCATTGGCTCCAGATTTCTTTTTTTGGGGGGGGGGTGTAGCGGGGGCGGGGTGGTACATGGTATGAGGGGTACAATGCGTACCCCTTGCCTTTTCCTTATTTTCTTCTACCCTGTGTGTGTGTGAGTAATATAAACGTTAATCAGCTTCATCTGGCGCTGTCCGAACACACGCCAGCTCTTTGCATCACCACCAGAGAGCCAGTGTTAAGTATGACCGGCTGTGCTGCAATCCAGCATGAACTCAACCCCACTGTCAACATAGCGTCTCCCACTGTGACAGGACACACACACACACACTGGAAACTCTGACTGGGGCTGGCCCTGCGACGCTCCAGCCTACAGTATATGCGCTAATGGGCCTTTTGACAATGCCATTACAACATTCAACTTGGAGGCTCTCCTGCTAGATGATCTTAGCTGCAGGTTGATCAACTGTAACGGTTGCCATTTTCACTGTTCGGCCTGTTGAAATACATTCTGACTGCTGCATCCAGACTTACTCCCGTTGCAGTGTAATGCATTAACAATTCCCATTTTACAATAATTTATGACAACGCCCATTGTAGCGGCCATTAAACAAGTTGATTAATTTACAAAGGTAAACAAGTTCAATTGTTGCATTTCATTTAAAACTCTGTGTGCGATGACTTACAAATATTTCTCAAAATGTAACCCCCCCCCTGATAGCATTGCCAAATGTCAGCAGGATCGTAAAGCATCATTTCTCTCCAGGTTCATGCTGGGCCTGGCCTTGGCCTCTTGGACGCATATCACGCTCTGTCTCCGCTTGAGAGCTCACAGACCTGTCAGGATCTCTTTACAACCAGTATGAGAATACTGTTGACTGTATTTACTCTATTGTGCAGACAGCAACTGGATTATCCATTCAACCCCAGGTTTGAAATAGTTCTGCTTCTATACATACACAAATAGTTGTGTTAACGTGTGAAAGAATATGCAATGTTTGAGCCCTTAAAACTGAAGGATAATGTTAAGATAGTCAAAGTGCTGAGCAAAAGGATTAGGAGAGAAAGTGGTGAAAACTAACTCCTGGGGTTATGGTTACCTAACCCTACAGTAAATGTCATTTCCAAACCCAGCCAGCTATGGAGGTCCTCTCAGATGATGAGAGGGTTTATATTCTGAAGTTGTAAACTTTGCAGGCATTGTTGGCATAGGACATTCCAGTGGCCACCTAAAAGAATGGGGAATGAATGTCCCACAAAACATCTGGTCACCACTGCCCCCCAGAGCAGGCTGTTTGTGTGTGTGTGTGTGTGTGTGTGTGTGTGTAGATTGAGGCAACACCAGTCAGTGACTGATGGAGAAGCTGTGAGGTTTTAAAATATGTAAGGGGGCGTCTTTTCGTTGTCATTTGTGTAATAGATCAACAACAAACCAAAACTCTCTGCTTTCTCGGTATAAACACTAGCATGAATGAGTAAATGTTTTTGTAAACTTAGAGGCCTTATTTCCCAGAACGAAACATTTACTAACCGTTCGGAAAACACTACGGTAAAAACGTCAAATGTAATGGAACCATATTTTTTACAGTCACCCAGCATTCTAAAGATGAGCCTTCACAGAGAACGGGGGGAAAGGCGGCTGTGTGTGTGTGTGTGTGTGTGTGTGTGTGTAGATTGAGGCAACACCAGTCAGTGACTGATGGAGAAGCTGTGAGGT
>JAOEHI010000007.1:3144418-3188911 GCA_025447815.1 Percopsis transmontana | reverse complement strand
TATATATATATAGAGAGAGAGAGAGAGAGAGAGAGAGAGAGAGAGAGAGAGAGAGAGATACACACATGACTACGAAGACAGAGGCCTGTCTGTTTAACAACTAGGTCAGGCCAATGAGAGAGAGAGGGAGAGGGAGAGAGGGAGAGAGGAAGAGAGATAGCAAGAGACAAGGATAGAGATTGGCTTGTTTACCAGTAAGCAGTTTTAGACACATTGAGATGAATTAGATTTCATACATATAATAAACTGACTTTGCACAGGCATGTATACTTTATCGATGAATCTTCATTCGTAACCATGTTGTATATGTCATTATATTATATTGTAATTAATTCAAAAACCTTAAAGGAATTGACCGTTATTAGTGTACTGTACTTCATATCTAACAGACAGTTGTCTCACCTGGGGGCAGTCTTTGATGTAATGACCCTTGTTAAAGCACAGATGGCACAGGTAGTTGGGTGGGGGTCTTTTGCTGGGCTTTCTTGGTTCTGAAGAAAGGGAAAGGTCGGAGAAATGGTCCGTCAGGGAATTCAGCCCATCCACAATGTTGTTGAGGGAACCGTAGGGAGAGACATTCTTATACACGTTGTTGTTTAAGGCCTACAAAACAGACACACATCAGAGGTCATTGGATTAAGACTCTTCAAAATGCCCCTACATTTCTGTTTAAGATCGTACGTTTAATCATCAATTTCCCCTTGGCTGTTCTCTGTCCTATTTCTCTTGCCCCCACCCTAGCAAAAAAAATATACCCCTCCAAGATCTCACTCATTAAATTCGGAACATCTGGCCAGAGGCCCAGCTGTGCTCATGAGCTGGAATAGTACTAAGCCAAAAAGAAGGGCAGGACTTTATAGAGGATGACTCATTGTATACAAGAAGGGAGGCAGATTCTCTACCAGCCTGTGGGACAACAGCCGTCTCCCCATGCGTCGTTGGAGGTAAACTAGCCATGGTCGTATTGGTAGTCTTCTCCAGGCCACAATGAGCAGTGTTGCGTGTCATGGCTCCAGTGCATTCATACAAGATGCCCTCTGAATATTAATAACGGGATAGAATGCCCGTGGCTCTCTTGTTTGTTCAAATAGGATGACTAGGAATTGACTTCGATGTGAAATCATTCCAATTTAGACTAAAGTAAATAAATGATCCTGTGGAGAAAATACTGTCAATTATTAATCTAAGTGCATTTAAATAAATGAATACATTTATATTAATACATTTCTTCTCTCAAAACGATAGCTACTTTTAGTTGTGTGGTTTTGCACAGCTGTTATCCACTGTTATTGTTGATGTCTAGCAATGATTTGCATAGAAACCTTACAGCTGATAATCTGCATATGTGTTGGAGTCCAAGTATTTATGTAACCAGGCTGCGGGGTTCATTCTAATTACAGTTTCCAGCTCTAAGACTTGTGTTCATTTATTAGATTCATGCAGCATAAATGAAGTATGTTAGCTTGTATTTCCTGTGTCATTTATTATAATACATCTATTATTTAATTTAGTGATATTCTGCCACTCCCTTGCAGAGAAATATGGAATAAATATACATATTTGTGCGCTATATAGTTTCTTCAAATTGTATTAAATTGTATTAATATTTATACAACTCTTAACTAGAGATGACACCTGATTTTGTTTAGGCCCCTTTCAGATTTTCACTCTGACCTTTGACCTCCTTGTGTCAACCCAAAGGAAACAGATTTCACACACACCTGCTAATAGTGTGAGTGAGCCTGTTGGTTTATGGGACAGTGGGTGGGACAGTGTAGGGAAGATGGAGAGACAGAAGTGTATGCGTGTGCGTTTGAGCCATGTTTCAGCCTCCCTGTATGAGACCCTGTTCCTTTGAGGCATCGTCTCACTAGGGTAGTCCCACACTCATTGTGCATGCATACCAAGGGAACACCTTTAGGAGCCTGTGCTATCACACACTGAGTCTACTTTTGCGTGAAGGATTGGTGCATTTTAACCAGTAACTGCCATTAAATGGGATAATCAGCATACATAAATAGGATCAAACAGGCTACATTGTCTGCCTTTCCTCTTTGAACCGACTGTGATCTATGACAGTGAAAACAATATGTTATGTTACTCATCGCTTGAGCAAATCTCTAGAGTGGTTTGTTTTACTTGGTGCTGGATAGGTTAAAGCTTCCACCTCAAAGTAACTGATTCCAGACTTCCAGAACTGCTTTAGTTTGAAACACTTTGTAGCCAAGGGGATTGTATTGCATTACCCAATGGCTTCCAATGTATAGTGTGTAAAGGGGTTTTCAGCAGCCTGGTTTAACTCAAAAGCATCTATGATTACATGCATCTAGTTAGGGAATATATATCCATCTTCCTCTAAACCAATGGTTTGTATTTGAAACACAACAAAGCAATTAGAATAATTTATATCCCAGATTATTTAGGCACACTTTACCCTATAGAGTTGGATTTGGGGTAAAGACAAATTATGCTTGGAATGGGAATATCAGGTTTGCATCCTACATACATCATCGGTTCCTAAAGCCATTCGTTCCAAATAGACAATATGTGAACAAGCCTTGATTTGTTTGGACGAACCGCTTCTGATAAACTCCAAGAAAGTAGATCATAGCGAAAGTAAGCTATCTGCGTGGATTTGTCCAAATAGGCTAGATAGGTGGATTAAACACTCATGTGTATTTAAAACCTATAGGTCATTAGTATGCTGACCTCAGACCGCGTCACATCCCGCTGGGCTGCGCTCGCCTTTATCAGGGCATATGGCCTGAATGGTCCGCAGGTATCACTTAGATTAGAATAACATGGAATGGGATAGCCTAAAGATATCAAGACACTTAAGTAATAGTATGCCTATTAGCCTACTAATATAAACGGCAGGATTTTCAGTTAGGCCTATAATCTTCTAAACATGCATAGACAATAAATTCACAATAATATGCCTGTATAATCTAGACTATAGCTACCTACAGCATGAGAAATATCATGGCGGTTAGTGTACTGTAGCTACCAAAATAGCTCATGTTGTACACGCTCAAACATTTGCAGAACAGCGCTTGACAAACATTCAAATAGTAGGCTCTATACAACGCTGTCCCAGTGCTATTATAGATTTTCATAAACCCCAAACAAAATATCTTAAATAATTCGAATAGATAGTGCGTGCATGCTATATTTTACCTCATTCCGCTGAAGCTGAAAGAAGTTGTTGAGATAGTTCGAGTTCAAAGAAGAGCTCAAGTCCGCCGCGGGAGTCTTGCTGAAATTGAGATCCGGGTGGGAAGAGTTTGGTTCGGGTCTAAACGCGTCAAAAGCACTAGTTTGGTGGGTGTCTTGTAAGGAGAGATAAACCCAGTTGAGAAGTTGTGCAGGCTGGTACACGGAGGCACTCGTGTCTATAGCAGACAACAAGCTCATCTTTCATATGGGTAAACTGGCTGTTCCACGGCTGATTCTTGGATTGGCCTCAAATCGCCGATTTTGTCTTTTCCTCTCCCTACCCGGCAATGGCAATCGCTCAATTTTCTTCCACGCACAGACCCTATATCCTCCTCACGCCGGGAGCCTAGTCCCACTTGAGTGTTACGCAAAAGTCATTGCTCTAACATGTCAGTATAAAAAGTTTTCACCCGCACCCCGTTATCTCCCTTTATTGCGTTTGGTTTATTGCGTTGGGCAGCTAGAGACTCATTGAATATGTAACGCAGACGGCTGCGCGTCATGGAGGACACTGGCGAATGAGCATTTGTCTTGCAACTCATATGAATAGTAATTGAACACTATTTAAGGCTATTGGCTAATCTGGCCAGACATTAATGAATGCTTTTTAGACTAGCAAGTGGTTTATTGTTTTGTTTATTTTGGTTTACTTTTTTCAAACATGTCTTTTCACATTGCCCTACAACGCTAATGCAGATAATGATTGGACGCTGTTGTGCGCGCAAGTGTGTATGTGAAAGAGAGAGAGAGAGAGAGAGAGAGAGAGAGTGTGTGTGTGTGTGTGTGAAAACAGACAAAAAGAAAAATAACATAAGGTTGGGTGTTTTGTTTATTCAGTGACAGGTAGAGGTGACAAAGGTCACACTTAATAACTGACTCATCTTTTGTAATTACCCCTATAGCTCACCTTCTTTTGCTCAACACACGAAAGTCAAAATATTTATTTTAGAATATTTGATCCCTTAACTGCTGAAAAGACGGTCCACTATTATCTCATACTCCTAATTCATTATGAATATAAATTCATCAACATGACCAAGCCATAGCGGTTTTGCCCAACCCACCTGAATTCTTTTCATTTAGTTCCCTCTTGTGGCCAACTTTAATACCACATGCCTACAATTTCTATAATAGCAAAAACGACTAATACACTACACGTTCATCAGTAATTGTATGTGTAATTTGCAAATGCGTGTATTAAAAAATATATTTAAATATAAATTACAGGCAAAAGGCACAAATAAAAAAACACACGATATTTACGTTCATGCTACGTTAGGAGGAGGGCTTAGTCACGTTTTCCGAACTAGTTCGGGTAATCCATAGATTAATATAAATAAATATCATGTGTCATTCTCACCTGTCTAGCATGGTATAGGCCTATCAATTGTAAAGCGACTGGGTGTCCGTCACTGCTGACTATAACAGTAACATGGGAGGGTCCAGCACATGGAAAATATGAGTCCCACCCACGTCGGATAAATACAGCCTAGCCCTAGAGACTGTGGCTTTGTACAGGAACCCACTTCTTAAAGACGAAAGTAAGTGACAAATTCAAATAAATACATGTTTATAGTATATCGTAGAGTTAAAGTGCAGCATATCTTGTTTATAGTTTTTACTACCGTGTGTTATATTGTGTAAAAGACTACAGAGTTGTCGAGTTTTCGTCGTTGTCTGACGTTACGGTAGCCTATGATCGTTTAAGACTAACGTTACTGTACCAGCGCCTTGCTATGGGGATTTTCTATTGCCTAGTGTAATATTCTGGGGCCTAGGATATGGCGTAACTATGTCCTGGACCCGAAATTTGCTATGAGATATTGCTATTAGCCTTACAGTGAAAAATGGTTGGCCAACATGGTAATGAGGATTCGTATTGCACATTACAATTGCACTGTATTCGCTGTAATAGTAGGATATAACAGTAATGTAACGTTAGCTTACATTGTTTTGGATTTCACTTCCTGGTGTGGTAGGCTATAACTTGGGCCTATCTAAATGGCTAAGAACATTGAGAACAGTTGACATCTGTCAGTGGTCGAAAACTTGGATGCAAATTGCCTGTGTCATATTATTTGAATGTGTCACCATAATATACAGCAGGAACATGAGAAGTTCAGATAGGTTCCTCTGACAAGTTGATAACTTCCCAGGACCAGGTTATTCCTCTCTTAGGGTTTTAATGTAGTGCTGCTGCTAAAGAGATAGATTGGATGGTGACAATGTCTGTCATTTATCCCATGTCCATAAAATGCAAAGCAAATGAGGCAAAATCCATACCTAATTTATTTTACTGTTGTCCTCTCAGCTCTCTCTACAAGTAGAGGAACATGTAACATAAACATAAACAGCAATACTCTAAGGGAAGAAAAAAAAAGATTTCTTTAAACCTTCTAAAAATATTTGTGGTCCTTCTGACCTTAAACTAATAGTTAGCCTACGTGTTCCATGAGAAACACCATTCCACTGGCAGCCACCATTACTTCATTTTAAAAGCCCAGACTATGGTGAATATCACAAAACACTTTGCTTTATAACATTTACTAGATCTGGTCATAATATGCTCATTAGTCCAAAATAACGTAGGCTACGATATGTTTGATAAATATTGTTGTCGTTTTCTTTTGTAGTAGCCTAAGGTTTATGATGTGATGTGTGAGTGACGTGTGTGTAAACATGAAATGAAGACAAAGCTAGCTGCTGTCTCTTCATAAATATTTATTTATAGACTTTTGTTGACCTAAGCAACAGGGTGGCTCAGTGACTAATGTTTAATAGTTGTTTAGACAACAATGGAGTTCTAGGCTATGACCTCCAAACTAAGAGCTACAGTTCGTATCTGACATTAGCTATACTGTATCTGACAATTCTCAATAGGAGAAAATCATTGTTGGTTTTAGAGGTTTTGTACACTATGTTGGCTATGTGAAAATATGTCATTTTATATTTATTTATATATATATATATATATTTCCCTTGAATGAATTTATTTACAATCGGGTGTGTTTTCAACTCTGCTGTTGCTATGGCAGCACATTTAGCATGTCTTAAAGGTGCCGTTAGTCATTGTTGCCTCAAAGAGTTTTTCTGTGATTTAATTTTTTTCTGTCAACAAACCAATGTACTTTGGCAGTGAAACTATAAAATAGTTGTCTATGAAAATGATTATAGCAGCTGGTGATAGGAAATGATTGTGTGTAAAATAAAGTATCATTTTGCAATTTGTTGTTGGCCTCTACCTCCATTGAATAATTTGTGAAATTCTTTAGTTGAAAGGATAACACAAGTTGCAGCAATCAATCTGTTGAAATGCAATTGCAAAAATACACATCTGATGCAACCCTAACATTATCTCTAACCTAGCTAACCTAGCCATAAGTACACATTTCACCCTAAATGGTAAGGTTGGTTCAACCTGTGATATCAGCAAGAATAAGTGTATTGCTTGTCATCCTGCTTTGGATAAATGTGACTCCTAAATAATAATTGTAATTATAGTAATATATTACTTTATAAAATAATATATAAAGCCGTATGACCACTCAATGTTTCCATGATTTATCATCAGGTTTAAGACCATGAGCTATCCTGGATATCCTTCTCAGGGCGGTGGCTATCCCCCACAGCCTGGGGCCTACCCTCCGCAACAGGGATCCTACCCTCCGCAACCTGGAATGTATCCTCCCCAAGCAGGGGGCTATCCTCCCCAGGCAGGGGGCTATCCTCCCCAGGCGGGAGGCTATCCACCTCAGGCAGGGGGGTATCCTACTCAGCCTGGTGGTGGTGGTGGCGGTTATCCTCAACAGGCTTCAAGCTTTCCGCCTATGCCACCAGCAGGTAAAACCTCAATACTTATTACATGTTTTGGTGATTCTACATTTAAATGTAAATGCACTGGTTAGTCACTGGGTTGACCGGTGTATTGGTCTTTTTAGTGTTAATGAACTAAAGTGTTAATGAACGAGTTATGAATGTGTTATGATGGTACAAGCCTCTGAAATATAGCTGTCACTGTCCGAAGAGGCTATGCTGAGTGAGTCATGTCACAAGGTATAGAGTGAAAGCATTCCTTTCAACAGAGCAAGTTCCACTCTAGAGTCTAGCATTTTACACAGTACTCCCATTCAGTCACAATTGACCTTTAGCCACCCTGTTAACTATTGGTGAAGTAAAAAATAGAGGAACACTAGTCTGGATGGCTCATTCCTATCTCATTCTAACACCCCCTGTTTGCCCAGGCATTTATTGCCATGGGGGATCTATGAAAACCTAAATTATTTAAATTAGTAATGTTTAGGCAGAGTATTTCAATATCTAGTGCATAGATCTGGTAAACTTAATACCTGAACAGAATTAGCAGTTTGCCCCCAAACGCGATGAAATCCCTTAGTTCAGAGAACCTACAAATATGAACAACATGACTGGACAAAGTACTAGCATGCACGCTTAGTGCTGTGTTTATGACCTGTGTGAGCTGAACCCTGCCTCTTGTGGCCAAAATGACACACAACCACTTTCAGTACCCTAACCTTGAGACACTGAAAAGTAACATCCATTTCTCTCCAGGCAGCTGGGGAGGTGGACCTACCGGCGGTTATCCCTCTATAGGTCTGAACCCTGGGTTCAACACTTCTAATATCCCTGCCATGGTAAGTCTATCATGCAAACCACCTCCACCCTCACTCAGAAAATTCTCTCATATGTCTTGAATTTAACGCCGTCAGACAGTTGCGTTAAATATTCCAGTTAGTATGAATTTCACAGCCGTTGCTGGAAAATCGCGTTGCTTAATGTGACGGTAAGACTTTTCCAAGTCCGCATCTCTAAATCTTTAAGGTCTTGTATCTTTCTTTGTAAACATCCCTTTCCATGTCTCTTGCATGAGAAAAAATAATTCACTGTGATAATTCCGTGCTTTTAAATCCCTTCTGTATTGTGTCCATTTGCTGTAACTTATATCAGTATTTCTTTAGTAATTTAAATGTCTTGTATGTGTTGCATCTTATCAAAAAATTTAAGCTGACAGTTTCCTATTTCATAAGTGAGCATGGCCACACTTTACTTGGATATATTATAGTACTTGCATAACCTATCTATGTTAAAGGAAGGTCACACTGTAAAACCGCATCCCTATACAGTCTCCTATACTTACATATGCTATCAAGAGGTACAAGAGGTATTGTGGACAGTATAAAAAGAATTACGTTTGTTTATGTGGTCAATTTTGTAGTATCAGGATATGCTAATTGGTTTTCAGCATACTGTACATACACCATGTTGGACACTGATAACGGGTGACATTGATAACGTATAATGCAACAGCAAGTGTATCCAAATAAGGAGTGGTCTGTCACATGCTTGCATAAGAACGCTAACAATCTTTAGTGCATATTTTTTGAGATGCTAATCTTTCCCAACCACAGGCTAACCAGATCTCTGCCATGGGAGGGTTTATGTCAAACCCATCCATGGGTACCCAAGCCCCTGGGGGGTACCCAGCTGCCCCCCAGCCTGGTGGGTTTGGTGCCCCCTCCCCTAACCAACAGCCATATGGCGTGTACCCACAGCCAGGAGGCACCATGCCCCAGCCCCAAGGCCCAGGCATGGGTTACCCTGGTCAGCCAGGACAGCCCATGCCTGGGTACCCTGGCGCACCGTCTCCGAACCCATCCATGCCCGGTTATGGAGGAGCACCAGCACCAATGCCAGGGTACCAACAAGCCCCATCACCCAATCCATCCATGCCACTCAGTGGAGGAGGAGTAATGCCTGTAGCCCCTGCAGTTAATGTAAGAAACAACTGAAAACTGTGTTTATATCTGCAGGCATGCAGTTTCACTTATTTATGCATTTATATGTACAGTAAACATGTTGGCTGAGATATCGGCCCCATCTTGTGTTAATTACTGAATCACCATTTAAACTAAACTGTAGCACTTTAGTCTCAGATATGTAATCCATTACATGCACACCAAATATGTTTTAATTGAGTATTATGTACAGAGTAATCCTACAAATGATCGGAGTAATTGTGGAAATGCTTCAACCCTGCCACCAACCCCACCAGAATCATCCAAATTGGGCCAGCTGTTGCTTAAAACAGACAAATGGACAGTGGCATCTTGTTTTAATAGCCCCCTTTTAGTTTTTTATTAAGGGTGGCATTTTTTATTTAACAAAGAAGAGACAGAAATGATGTAAACTGGTGCCTTGAAAATTCTGTTCTTCTTTCAGAGAGGATATAGGGGGTCGATGACAGACTTTCCTGGCGCTGACCCTCTGAGGGATGCAGAGGTCTTGAGGAAGGCCATGAAAGGCTTTGGTGTGTGCTTTAAACATGTACTACTAAATATGGGAATATCATGATTTACACTTGTTGTTACAGCTTGTTTTGCTTGTTGCTTGTTGTTACAGCTTGTCTGCAATGGTAAAAAAATATATACCTTTCGTATGTGGCTTTGTCTAGATCTGACTCATGTATATGAATTATGCTATCCATAATACGGTGATTGCATTACCAAGACAGGCATAGACACACAAAAGTGACATTGTGATCCACTTGTGGCTGGATGTGGCCTTGGTCATCCACTACAGATGACCAGCACGGACAAAAATGCTTGCTCTGCAAGGCTCACAGTCTCATGATCTCTGCACATTCTTGAATACATGTAAAAATGGAAGATACTGTTAATAAAAGGTGAAGTGAGCAGACGATGCATTAGAGCTGCAGAGGATAGCGTGGCTTAATGGTGGCTCAGTCTGGTGACAAAATGCAACTGCTGTCTCTGTGAATGCTGTCCTCTTCTTTTGTATTTGTTTTTCAATGTAGTTGGGTAAAACAACAGTTGTAAATCAAAGGGGTCTCAGGTTTCACTTGACCTTGGGAAGACCAATAACATTACTGATTGATATTGGTTATGACATATTGTGTATCTTTAGCCGTCAGCTGTAAATATGTCCTTTTTTGTAAGCCATTCTTAAATCATGTCATATTTTTCATGAATTGTATCTGAGTGCATTTTGTGGACTTGTCTGTGCAGGAACTGATGAGCAGGCCATTATCGACCTTTTGGGGAGTCGCTCCACCAAGCAGCGTGTGCCTATTCTAAGATCCTACAAAACCGCCTACGGGAAGGTAAGAGTTAATGTTTTTGTGCACGCAAAGCACAATACTCTTTTTCAAGATGGTATTCTGCATTCAACATTAAAAAATAACAAGCACCCGTTGTAATTAAAATAATTAAAAATAGCACATCGATGTTACTGATATACAGATAACAGGTGCTGGGGATTGGATGTCTTCTGATCCTTTTTTGCCAGCAGCCTTTTTTACTGCAGCTGTTGGAAATGGTTTTGAATTATTCCAAACGTATACCTTTCCAGGACCTCATCAAGGACCTGCATTCTGAACTGTCTGGAGAATTTAGGAAGCTGGTCATGGCAATGTTGAAGACCCCTGCTCAGCTTGATGCCTTCGAGCTCTACAGTGCTATAAAGGTTAGTTAGTAAAGAGAACATGTATGTATGTTTATTTTGTTAATGTATCTTTGGCTTACTACCACATTACTACATCCAGGAAAGATAATAATAATAATAATAATAATAACAACAACAACCATATTAATAATAACATAAGCATAATAATATGTTTAATTGATATATATTGTAGATAAAACATAGCCTGGTTAAAACCATCCTGATATTGCAAGCTCCGCCTTTACAATTTGCTTGACGTTACATATCGGTCTGGGAACTCTCAATTCAATGTCCATGTGGGTTTCCTCCGGGATCTACGGACACAACATGCTTAGATGTCACTTTCTGTGAGCAGCAGGATTTCCCGCCAGCGGTCAAATGAGCTTCTCGCAGCCAAACCCTGCCTGAGGCTATTGAATTGTGGATGGAGGGGTTTTGTTGTTCATATGTTTAACTTTTATTGATATCAAAACAAATCTTGCACCTGTTAACAGGGAGCTGGAACTGATGAGGCCTGCCTAATAGAGATCCTATCATCTCGCTCCAACGCTGAGATCAGGGAGATTAATGCCATTTTCAAAACAGGTAAGATCCCCTTCCCTAGATAGTGTTACTTGTTAGTTATTTCTTCTTCATACAGAACCACTCTATTCTGTTCTAGTATTCTGTGGGTTAGCTCAAAGTATTTGGATTTGTAAGCCATTAGTACTAGGCATCAGATGACTTAATCTTAGGGCTCCTATATCTATTAGCCAAGCATGATAACGTTTACAAATTGTGTTGAAAGATAACTAGCTGTGATGTGATTTTTTTGTCTGTGTTATTACTGCGATTTATTTTCGGTTGTGTGTCATTTTAGAGTACAAGAAGACACTGGAGGATTTCATCAGCGGGGATACCTCAGGCCACTTCCGTAGACTCCTGGTCTCCTTGGCACAGGTACAGCTCAACTATATGCTTGTGATTAACTGATTTATCCGCTTGTTAAAGAACCTATTATATAGCACCTGTTTTAAAGGTGCTATATAATTAAAGTTGTTGTTGATATTATTATTATTATTATTATTATTATTATTATTATTATTATTAATTCTTAATAGACCTTATAATTTGGACGTCAGCATGCCCACATACGGTCTTACGGATCCAATTCCTTTGTTTTTGCCCAATCAGCATTAGCTTGCTGCTAGCAAAGTACCTGTACTGTGTATAATTAGAAAGACTGTCCCTTTTGTTATTGTAGGGTAATAGGGATGAACGAGAAACTGTGGACATCAGTTTAGCCAAGCAAGATGCCCAGGTAAAGTCTGCCTCATCGACAAGCTCTGAATAAATAGTCCTTGTGTTGATAAAGCTACTAATACCTAATACGTATTGATTACAAAAATGTTTCACTTATATTTATTATCTCTTTTTAGGCTCTCTATGCCGCTGGAGAGAACAAACTGGGGACTGATGAGTCTAAATTCAATGCCATTCTATGTGCTAGGAGCAAACCCCATCTCCGAGCAGGTATCTACAGAAGACAAAATCCCGCTGATCAGGAAACAAATCACAGGCTAACTGTTTTTATATTAGCCACTAGGAATCACATCAAATGTGTTAGTTTGTGTCTGTGTGTGATTATAGTGTTCCAGGAGTACCAACAGATGTGTGGCAGGGATATTGAGAAGAGTATTTGCAGGGAAATGTCTGGAGACCTTGAGAGTGGCATGTCAGCAGTGGGTAAGTACACATACACGCCTACCACACCTTTACAGGTCTGGTTGGAAAAAGAAGCCCCACCCATTGTCAAAAGACAATATACAGACTGAGTGATGCCTGTGCTTGTCCACACACGTATGTCGTAATAAGGACCCATTATGCAACAGTGAAAACATTTCCATGCTTGAAGTTATGGACCTTATGTTACAGATTAAGCAATGTACCAATGTGTCATGTTTGCTTAGGAGTGTGTAGGGGACTGTTAAATGTATAATGTTTTGTTGTGTTTTTCCCTACGTTGCTGTCATTGCTCAGGTTTATGGTACAGTAACCTGTTTTATAGATGTGTTTTTATTAGATCTTCATTCATTTTTATTGTATCTATGGTCTATAACTATAAAGGTTTATTCTCATTGTGTGTGTTGTTAGACATTTCTTCTTGTCCTAAAGCATTGTGTTTCATTTCAATCTGAAATTGTTGCTACCTTCATTTTTTTTGTTGTTGTATTTTGCTAGTGGAAGTTATTTATAACTGCAATTCACATTACATCACTTTCATTGTATGCAATGCTTTATTAATTTTTTCTATTCAGTATTTTTCCATTCGCTTTCATTCTGATCTTTTTCATATTAGAAAGATTTTCTGTCTTCTTCACTCTCATGTTTTAGCTTCACATGTAGATTTCTACCCGTGATGCACTGGGAGTTATATAGATTAGAATGAGGCGAATAAGCAACTACGTATGTCATATGTCTTTAATCACTGTTCTCTTTGTTGTTCAGTGAAGTGTATTAGGAACACATCCGCCTACTTTGCTGAGAGGCTCTACAAAGCTATGAAGGTGAGACACGCCTAATATCCTGTGTAGATAATAACCTTCCATACATTATAAAAATAATTCTGTGATTGTTTTATTATTGTGTGTTAAATGCATATATGTGTACGCTCGCAGGGAGCTGGGACCAAGGATACAACCTTGATCCGAGTCATGGTAACTCGCTCTGAGGTTGACATGCTTGACATCCGCCAGGAATACGTGAAGAACTATGGCAAATCGCTGTACACGCACATCTCTGTAAGTACCGCATGGCTACACCACACTGTGAGCCCTGTGAGTGAACGCATGGATGAATAACAATAGGGATATATGTGAGCAGAACAAGATAAAACAATTTTTTTAATGTGAGTGTGAGAAGGCCCTGTTCGCTTATGGATTCGTTTTGGTTTGACAGGGAGACACGTCAGGAGACTACAAAAAACTGCTGTTGAAGCTCTGCGGAGGGAACGACTAAAATGGAGCAAGAGAATTGTCTGTATCATAGGGATCGCCTATACATGTCCCTATTATTACACAACCTAATCTGCAGTGGTGCATGCAATTCCACTGTTATCAATGCAGCTGAGAACCACAGCTGTTGCTGTTTAATTTCTATATTTTGTGCACAAATGTTTTTTTTTATATTCTCACGTGTCACATCTGTGCTGAAAAGAAGCTGAATAGCTGAATTTTAAAATGTATGCTAAAAAACAACATATATGCTGTTAGATACTTTTCAGTTCAGTGCCATTAATCTCATATTATTTTATCGTTTACCAAATATTGTCAATTGTCTCCAATGCCAAATAAATGTATTTTGCAACATCATGCACTAGCTAATAACCAAAAGGTTTGTGTCTATTTACCTGCTTTGATATTTTAGTGTGAATATTTTGTGTTCATCATGGCTGTATTGTATCTTCACTTTCCATGTATTTGTGTACAGTATGGCACTCAGTGCCACATGAAAGTAAAAGTCAAATTACAAGGTACTTTATTCAGCATGATTTTCAGATAATAAATATTGAAGATTTACTATTGAAATGTTTGTGCCCTGTCAGATGCAATGATAAAATAGAGACAGCTATTAATAATTTTTATATTTACATATGGGGCATCCAAAACAATTTAGGATTAACATATTAGGTTGCATTTTAGTTTCCACTGGGAAAATTAGGTATGAAAGATTGGGTAACATTTTGTAAGGTAAACAAATAAATATATGGCGATATGATGGTCAAGAGAAAAACGCTAGTATGGTTTAATCACAAACAGTAGGCTGATAAAAGTTGCCTGTAGGTGGCAGTGAAGACATTTTGTATGTTTTCATGTTGCATATTGCACAATTCTAAATGGCAATTATTTATTTTGCCATTGAACAGATTAAGTGTGTGTGTGTTACACTTGTACACATGCTCAGTACTGATAAAGATTATCATAATGGAGATCACATAATGAAAAAGGAATTTATTCTCTGGACTAAGAATTAGATATTTAAATCCTCTCACTGCCAATGCAATGCACATGAACGAATTGACCTTGGTGATTAGTGAGTCATTGCACAAAATTCCACAGATTTGATTAATATAAAAAAATGTGCTTCTTCCCTTGAGGGATACCTGCTTGGTTGTATGACTGCACACATAACTCTTCCTGCACTATTAACCTCACTAGACTTTACTTAAAATGATGTTGAACAGTGGAAATTAGGCTCTGTGCTTGGGTGACTATGGTAGTGTGTGTTAACTGCACTACAATCAATAACTTCATGGGGTGTGGGGGGTGGCGGAGGGGTGCCTGTGGAATTGATGGCGTCCATAAAGCTGCCATGGCCACATTAAACAATTCTAGCATGTCTGCAGTGCTGTCAGGTTCCTGGGGGACACTTACTAGTGCTTGGACAGCAGCCATGCCTTAGGAATTACTTTTGTCCTCTTCATGTTATTTAAAATCTTGAGGTTGTGGAAATTGCGTCAAGCCCAAGATGTTGCCACATACAGAAATTTTGGAAACGTTGTACTTTCCGTACAGTATACCGAAATCTTTTATCATACAGTTTTAAGGCCGCTCAATATATTGCAATATTTAATAGTACTATATAGTGTGGCAGTGGACCACAAATAACTTTTTCCAAAGCAAAAATGTAATTAAGAACTACGAACCAGACCATAAATTGATGATTAATGTTTAATAAAAATGATTTAGTCTTATGGGAAACTAGGGAAACCTCTTAGAAATATGGACCTGCATATGGTGACATTATACTCGCCTACTATACATAAAATAAACATATTGTGTTATTATTATTATTGTGTGTTACATTGAACTGTTACACCGTATGCAGGCCATGTTCAAACTGTTAAGACTTATTGAAATATCCCCAAGGCATTCACACTGGCATAGGGAAAAATAAATACCCCAATTCTGAATATTGAATGTCAGATTTGAATGTCTATTGCTGTAGAAATCAAAGGTGCGTGGCAGTGCAGTAAGAGGCTGATCAAAATAACTGCAGCATCAGCCTATACTCAAAACTATTTTTGGACTGAGGATATAAAGACACATATCTCCAGCAGCAATTAACTGTCATTTTGTCTAAATAATTAGCTTAATTGCATCCTAAAAGCATCAGTCTTACTTTGCTCCATTTCTACATGTCTTAGAAGGGCAGGGAAACAATGGTCAAATAAATGTCAGTAGAAGGACTTTTCATGTTAATTATTTATTATTGATTATTGATGATTTATATAATTTTCATCTAACATCTCAACACAAATGGTGGCACAATCTGCTGAGCGAGCATTGCACGGAGGCATAGACGGAAAGAATACTATCAATGTCAAAATGGAGACTTATGGTATGTATAAATAATATAGGCTACATACCATAAGCATATAGTCTACAGGGTAAGATGCATGCTTGCAGATTTCTGCCGCTGTGCTAACAATCTTCTTTCTTACATGAACTGGAATAGGATTGCATCCAACATCATCATCATCATCATTCTGATTTTGCTATTCAAGAATACAAAAAATTCACGCACTCTTCACACACGTTGTAGTGAATGAATAAAATACCATTGCATATCAAAAACATTGCTTTAAAAAAAAACTATTATTACACATCGAGGTTTCCGGAAATAAAACAAAATCTACAACAAACAAAGAGAAATGTAAAACTAATAGAAGGCTGGAATATATACAGTAATAATTTACCCAGTCTTTACGCCTGGGTTTTTCGATGTAGTACTGGATGATGTGCACGCCCATTGAAAAATCGTGGTTCACCGAAACCCCGCCCTATTTTACCATATATGGCTATCGTGTGGACAGTTGATTGACAGTGGGTAGCAGCTGCTGAACTGCCTAGACATGGCGGAGGATACAGTGTAACTGAGGATTGGCGACAGAGTTGCGATAGTTTTCGTAGCTGTTGAGACGGTATAGGGCGCAGTAAATCATACGTTGGCAGAGGAAATGTATTCGGCCAAAGCGTGCTTGGGGGGGAAGCAAAAACGGTGCACTTAAGAAAGCTGAGAAAATGAAACGCTATTTAGTGCAGTCAACAGCCTTGGGCAACAAATATGGCTTCTTGTGGCTTTTTCTATTTGCTATAAAAATGATCACCTATGCAATCTAATGCTATGGCGTTTCTGGCGAAGTTCTGCAAGCCACTATAACTTTGCGATTGTATATTCGCGTGGGGCTTTAACAAAGGTAATAATATAACATCCACCTGGTCATCTAGTTAGCTTGAAAGCTACGGAACTACAGCGAATAGCAATGGAGCCAAAGCACAAAGAGTTGTTAGACCAGTGCCACCAGAACTTATTGGAGTCCATAACAGATGCGGACCGACTGATAGAGTTACTAATAGTTTCTGGTACCTTGAGTCAACTCGACAGATTCGAATTGGACCAGAACTGTTCGTCCAGCGCCGAAAAAGTAGACCATCTTTTGAAGATGCTGATGAACAAGGAGAGCGACCATTTCCTAGATCTGTGTGTGGCCTTGGAAAAGACCTACCCTGACCTGTATTCTGCCCTTTTTAGCAACATCGGTGGAGGACCTGTCGACCGCTCCACTGGTAAGACGAACCCACTACTACTCATAAACTCTGATTGGAATCTAAAATGAGTAGAAGAGCCACCGCGTAAGTCGCTCAACAGTGAGGCGATTTGGGTGGTCTGCAGCACAAAAAGCATATGGATTGTTAAGTAAATAACGCCTACAACTAGGATCAATGCCATTTGTGTATCAGCCGGCTATGAGATCAAATTAATTATTGTGTTGTTTTGTTTTTTTTAACAATCCGCGTTACCTTCTGCAACGAAATGTTTAGTGCACTCGAGATAATACATCAAGACCATATACTGCACGACAACTGTTAGGCTATGGATGAATAATAATAATGAAAACATTTGCATAGGCTACCCTACCATCATTAGCCTATTCTTTGCTTAATTGTAGCCTACACTGCTGTATTGGGTGTCTCTGTGAGTCCGCACTACACATTGCACACACAAGGCAAGAGTTGGACTACTATGAGCTAGGTAAATCCAAGAACGCTGTTTCTAATCTAATTTCCACTAAGCCTCAATACAGGCTGTTGTTAGGATTATAAGTGGGATACCAGTATTAATTGTCACTAAAATGAAAGATTTAATCTACACACAGCTGTGAACCCAATTTGCTATCGGTGGCATGATGTGGTTATGGTACATTAGGTAGTCCAACTTGTTTCCATGACGACGGACTTGGCTCTGACATGTGGATCTATATCGCCCTGTACGTGGCATTGTGTGCACGTAGCCTACCCATGCCTGCTTCTAAATCCAAGTGTGGTGTGACACAAACCTTTTTTTTTTTTTCTTATCAAGTAAAAACTCCGTTATAGTAGCTATTTCAGTAGCCTCAAGGATGCAATATAACTTTTTAATAACGACGTCTTTGTATGTATTGACATGTGGTTTCTCTGTAGATCTCATTGTTAATCACCTCCAGTTGAGTGGTTCTGTTTGTTGCACAGATACAAAGGGTAACCAACTGTGACAGTGTTGTCTAGATTGATCTTGTTTTGCTATATCTGAATGACTAAGACCAGTGGTTTGCAACCAACCAGCCTCGTTCCCCGAGGGCCTGAATGCAGGTACAGCCTTGAGAAGAAGAATATACTGTATCCAGGCGACCTAACAGATCATATTTTGTGATGATTGGACAATGTATTGGATTGCAATGGAAAGTTTTTAAGCTGACACCAGGTGTCTTAATACAGATGTACACGCCGTCTGTGAGCCGTATCTTACGGGTGCTTAGATGAAGTGTGTGTCTGTCTGCAGCCAGCAGGGACGACTTAGCAGGTATATTGCTGAGATGGTGCCTTGCTGCGCTGCTGACTGTTTCACTAATGCTGCCTTGAGCTTTATCACTTCTCCTGGTATTGAATGTTGGTGCCGAGGAGCTACTCGGCCCTGTCACTCTGACATGTACAGTATCGATAAATTCTACTGTGAGCAGCTCTACGTTTGTTATTAATTTGTGACCAGTTTACGGCAGTGTTTTTTTTTTAAAAGTGTGGCAGTACCAGTACCATGTCGCATCATATTTTTCCAGTGTTGGCTTTACACATTTGAAAAGGATATGTTTTTGGCTGTTGCCTATTTTATAAATTTTTTTGCAGTAGTGGCTTTAGTTATTGTCATTTGTCATTGCAGTTGGCTTGTCATCACTGCGGTATTACTGCAATATTGCAGTAAGCTGTGTCTCCCAAAGTAGTGGTAGCTGTTTAAGATTTGTTGCAATTAAGTAACGGTTTCTATGCTTAAATCTTTTGTCTGGTAGATGCAGAGAATCCCATCCGGTGGGTAAGCATTTTGATCATTATAAGCGAATAAAACTTAATCGATGATGGTTGCCAATAGCTCGTAGTTTTATGAAATAGGCATATGTTTTTGAGTTGTGTTCATGGTTGCACATTCATGCTTGCCCAAGGGAGGTCGCAAACTATCAGCCAGGTATTTTTGGGAGTTTGAAAACCACAGCAGTTATGGGTTTAAACCTGGCCACTTACTGTACTGTAGCGTGTTCCTCCTTACTGGACTCCAGTAATGAGCCCCAGAGGTGCTGAGAGCTGTGTACTATTGGAGCACCAGGAAGAGAGTTGGTCTATAATAATTCAGCACAGGATTATGCCTAGCTCTCGTCTCTTCAGTGTAACCTCTTTCTATGAGATGCACATTATCATGCTTTCACAGCCTTCTGTATTGCCACCCCGCTCTTGGCTGGCTGCGCTTTAATTCAAGTTTTCTTTTCTTACTTGAGTAACTTGTAGGTACAGTCCTCGAGTGCGTTGTGACCCAGAAGGCCAAATGTCCTCCTCAGCTTGAAACACAACTGCTACACAACCCAACAATTGTGCAGGGGGAGGGGTGGACAAGGGCTTGAGCCTAGGCGCGCTGTAGGGGGAGAAGTAGAGAGGAGTCGGTGTCAGGCACTGAGGTGGCGCAGGGACGCGAGCTCTCTCTCGGTTCCAAACCGGCGCTGGTTTCAAGCCCACGAGGGACAACGCGCACCGAGGAGCGGCCCATTTCCAGTCACAGCGGGGATGAAATGTGAAGTGCACGTGTGAGAGATGCAGAGAAGGTGAGAAGGAAAACGTGAGCTCGTGACGAGCCCCGTTGAAAGTGCTGATGGCAAACCGCTCCCAACTTATTCTCACCTCCTGCCTCCTGCTCCTGTTCACTGCCATGCACGCAGCCACACACACTCAAAGTAATAGCCTCTCTACCAAAGGGGGACATTACAGCTGAAAACGCACTAATTCTAGAACCTTGCATAATCATTTCTATTTCACCGCCGGCCTCCTACTATGCCTGCTGTAGAGACCAGAGATGCAGGTATTCAGGTATTTTTTTTCCCTTCTGGTGTCAGAATGCTGGAGGATGCTCCGTCTGGTTTTAACATGTACCTAAATGTTGGTTTACATGCTAATCCCTGTTATGTAGAAGAGTGTAGCTATCAATTTTTGACTAAGCTGAATTCGTCACACACAGACAAAACGCTGGTATGTCTTGCAGCATTGTTCCACCAAGAGCAGTGGCTTAACATCTTGAGCAAACGACCCTCATGCTGTAAATGGCACTATAGTATAGATAACCTTTTTATTTATTTTTATATAAAATGTATTTCTAAAATTTTCGAAACCAACAAATGCCATGACTGAGGGCCCCCCGGCCCACACTTTGAATGCCACTGACCTAGAGGAATAAACTAGGAGCCCTGCCGGCGAGCGCACGCACACACTGCCTGCGACAGTGATTTTAACCTGTTCAGAGAGGAGGGGAAACGCAACGCTCCCTGACAGGAAGCAACGTCCACATTTCACATCTCCTGCTGTCTATTTGCCTGTTTTCATTTATCCCTTCCTTGCCTCCTACCCTCGGCTCACCCCTTTTATCGCTCTTCTGTTCTCTCACTCGCTGTGTCCCTCCCTCTAGCTGAGCGCTTCCCGTTCTCCCCGCGGTTAAATGAAGGGATGTATCGGGAAGGAGGGCGGGAGGGAGACTGACAACAGGCCTTTTGTTGAGATGTTACCCCAAAGTGCCTAGTCAGCAGCTCGCTCTGTGTACAGCGGACTAGTGCGACGCGTTGTGGGGGTTGGCAAAGGGGAGAGCCCCAATCCTTTCACTGTGTCCCTGTCCCGCTCCGTAAACCGCAGGGGACAGGCAGAGTGAGTTATGGCCCTGACACCCTGTCACGGCTAGCTGCTCTTAAACCTCTCCCATGGGTTGGACATGGCCTCTCTCCGTCGATGTCTCTCACGTTGTCGCGCATCTGTCCCCAGTATGACATACGGCATCCCTCTGCTCCTCCTTCCAACCAGCGTTTCCTTCCATCTCCCCCTTTTTCCCCTGCGTTGTTCTTATTCTGTGGATGAAGCCATCGATATGCTCCCTGTTATTGGCTGTTGGCTCCTCGACATGATTGACATGTCGCAGCACCGCATTTTGTATAAGTTGTCGTCGTGGGTTTATTATGGTGCAGCGTTGCCGTGTATCCACCGACGCGTTTCTAAACAGAAGTGGGCCAATTCTGTGTTGCACAGTTAGAGCTACATGCTAGCTTCTTACAGAAACTGAAACAAAGTTGTAAATAGCCGTGTTGACAGTTAGGGCCGCTTGTCAGTAATGTGGATCAATAAATTAACTTGATCAAGGCCTCAGAGGCAGACTGAGAGGGCTGACCCCTGTGTTTTCACTGGATCACTGGTGTCATTGTCTCAATTTTAATCCTATTGATCCCTCACTGCCCATCTTAAGGAGTTAACATGTAGGGATATAATCCGACTAAGTTTGGAGCTGGGCTTGCTGTTTGGGCCTGCATAACCAGCCGTAAAGTCAGTAAAATGAAGCGCCCTCTTAAACCGTGCACAGCACAACGCTGGGAAGCGAGCCAGTGTTCCTACATTTCTTTTGTGGTGCACTAATCTGTCATGGGTTTATTTTGATATCCTGAGAGCCACAGCTGAGGCAATAGTGAGAAACAAGACTTCATTACCATTTTACACGGGTTCCACTTTTGCATTCTCCTACTATAAACATTAGCTAGCGCAATGAAGTCATGGAAATGAATAAAGCCTGTCTCCTCCTGTTGCCCTGCCCTTTACCATGTTTTTGTATTTTTAATCCTCTGTTGTCAGTTTCTTTTTTTTTTTTATTCTTTTTTTTTTTTTTTCAAACATTTGAGGTCACCTGCCAAAAGAAGTGGCTTTGGCTGTAGCTATGAACCTATACTTGTTGGCCAAGATGGTAACATTAAATATCACTTATGTAAACATTTAAAGGATTATTCAACTAAAGGGATAGGTTAGTGTTTGTGTGGTCGGCTCCCAGCCGTAATCCCAACCATGCCTAACCCCTACCTGCTCTTTAATACGTAATTTTTCTCCCTGTAAGTCACTTTGAATAAAAGCGTCTGCTAAATGACCTAATTGTATGGAATTATAAAACTAAAACAAACTATATGAATTATAAAGATATTCTAATATTGTATAAATAATACAACTAAGTAAACAAATTAGAGAAGTTTACTGCTCAGTTTTTGGCACCAGCCCAAAAATGAGTTCACTGTAAAGGTTGAGTAGTATGGGGGCCAAAACTTATAATCCCGTTTCTCAAAGGAACATTTCTGTTGCCTGGGTTTGGCAGGAATCATTCAGGATATGCCATTCATAATTGCAGAGATAAGATAATCTCACTGCAATATAATGGCTATTAAAAGGCGTAGGCCGGTAAGTAGCTGGTAGTTATAAGGTAGCTTTTGTATTTATTTTTTAACCAGTGGAGTCTGGATTTCTGTGACCTAGTTTCTAAACTATATATGACAACGTCATTTGTAATTCAAATGAATACCCACAACATGTCACACCACCAGTAGTAGTCCACCAATAAAGATGTCCTTGGGTGGTGATTCATAATAGTAACCTAGTTGGTAGAGTTGTTCCATACATTTTTTACTATTTGGCTTTTGACTCCACCCTTGGCACAGACGAGCAGCTCAGAAGTACCTTGTGTCTCATTTATGCTGGCGAAGGGCTCTTTGCAGAGAGAAGGCCGACCTAGCTTGCTGATAATTGAGTTGTATCGGACTCAGGGACACCTCTGGACCCTTGGTGCGGGTCAGCAGTTCTGACAGGCTCATGAAGGTTTTTCTCCCCTTCATAACCTTAATTGTTCACACAGGCTGAAAAAGCACTGTCGAGGTCAGAGAAAGATGCTGATGTAAACAATGTGCACTTTAAATATCACTTCATTTGAGACTTCACTTCATTGAATAGTATGCCAAAAGGGCATAAGGTTAGTACAGTGTTTTTAAAAAAACAAAAAAAAAACGCTTTGGGTGTTAATCCATAGGTACAGATTGACTTTAGAGTCGGGCACAGTGCATGCAGGCAGCTTATTCGCAGCCTATGCAACCATCATGTCAGATGTGTGCCAATTACCAAATAGGTTTTTATGCCAAATGTAGACTCTTTTGATCAAATGATCAAGCCCTTTGTGACCAACAGCCACTCTTGACTGGCTTGTTTCCCAGATTCTTGGCCTGTGGTGTCAACCTCACCAGAAACGAGGCCTGCCACATGGCTTTGTTTGAACCTTCAAAGAAAAGCTAATGGGAGTCAGGATAACTCCGTTGTGTTCATTTTCTAGGTTTCAACATGGGCCACATGAACTAGAAGTTCACATGGAAGATGTGGTTGAGTGAGATGGATGTTTTCATCCCTTTCTATCCGCCTGGCTCCATCTCCTGCTGTGTTCTTCTCGCTGGCTCCCAGTCTGCCAACTGGCCCTGCCATGTTAGTCACTGTCACCCAGCTTTCTGCTCACAAGGCCGTCGGGGAGGGGGCTTGATTTGAGTTAAAGCAAGTCTGTCTGGGCTCCCCCCGGCTGAGAGAGACACAGTGGTGGCTTTAACAACAGCCTCTAGACAGCGGACAGGACCGCAGCCAGAGAGAGCCTGATTCTGAGTTCTTAGATGTGAAAGTTGAAGGACTGTTGTTCGCCCCTCTGGCTGGGGCTAACCCACCCAGCAGCCCCATTTTGCACACCATTTTTCTCCAGAATGATGATGGGTAGATTTCAGCCATGTTAATTGCTATTATTAGAGCATGTTCAGTTTAGGTTGCAAAATAAAAAGACCATGAAGGCCTTTTGGCTTATTTGTCAGCCTCAGTGGTGCAAGGTTTCTTTATTTCTGCTCATTGACAGTGAAGTGCTGACACCAGCCAATGGAAAATAGCAGTTTTATATTTGGAATGCTAATTAGGTTCATTTTCAAAGTAGCCCCAGAAAGTTTTCTTTAGTTCTTCCGCAGACTGTCCTGGCAGCATCAAATCCATACTTCACAGCTTGTCACGATTCTGAGATAAAGCGCGTTCAAAGCGGCACCGGCCGATCATTCAGATAAATCACTCGCTTTATATTTTGGAGGTCGCTTTCACTGTGAGATAAGCGACATTTCTGGAACAGTTGAATTATTTAGTCTGTGTTTCGACAGTGAAAGCCCAGCGGCAACCAAGATCACTTTTTCTGCCGCCAGTCTTGCATGGCTTATTGCATTTTGTTTTCTTCAGCACACCACACACAACCTATGACTCCTCCATCTAGGATCACCATGGCGATGAGTGTCATCTTGGTTTATGTGCAGTAGAATGTAATCTGTTTGTCACGAAGCGCATCGCTCAGCTGGGAAACGGGGGCACATGGAGGGGTGGGGGGGGGGGGGGTGAATATCAGCGGAGCCCCAACGCAGAGCCGGGGCCCCCCGGCCCGTCTAAAATCGTGGAGACCGGGGTGGGGGGTTTGAGGTGTGTGGGGGGGGGCGGGGGCGGGGGGGGCGCGGGGCCCCCCCCCTAGGAGGTATGTGTGTGTGTGTATGTGTGCCATCATAAACCTTTTTACTGACAGTAAAGTACAATTGTACACTACAATTGCATCACCTTAGATTCTATTTAGTGGGGTTTTAAAGTCAGTACTAGGTAGTCAGTATTAGAGAAATTCACGAGTTTTAGAGAAGAAATGCACGACTATTTTTATGTTGAAAGCCATATGACCTTGCAACAACATACAGTGGACATGACAGGACAAAACCATGTGTATATTCAATCCATTGGAATTTCCATCCTGTAGTCTCTTCCATCCCCTGTCCTTTAGCAACCTTGCTTTTTCTAATGAGATTTCATGCTGTAAATACACTAATACAATGCACATAATGTGGCAGCAATTGTTTGTTTTCCATAATAATTAAAAAGTAAAGCGGAACTCCTACATGAAATAGCCGCAGGTCATATTTGCTAGAATGAGGTATATTAATTTACATTTACTTTAGAATCAACCTTATCTTCAAAGGGAATGCAATAATATTGTGACACCGTGGGTTGAATTGGCTTTTTGACAAGCGTGCTCATTCATTATATGAAAAGGAGTATGTGGGTTTTTCGACTTTCGTGCCTGTCAACCTTGGGAAGTCCATGTCAACCTTTTAGAATGGAAGCTACTAGACGTGGGATGGGCCTGAGTGTATATGAAAGAGAATATGTGTGTGTGGGAGTCAAGTGTATCTTCTTACCACTCAGTGGTGCAGCACAGAAACAGCCTAAGCAACAAGATAGTAGAGTGAGAACCAATACCAATACAAATCCCCTCTCTCTCTCTTTCTCTCTCAGTTTCCACTGCACAGTCTCACCACTCTCCTCTTTGTTCACCTTTCAGAACTTCCCATCACCAAAAGCCCGTGGACCTCCACACGCCCGAGGCTGCCGACGTTCCACCAAATCCCCTGCCCAGGGGGGAATGGGGGAGATTAAAACCTTCTGATTGAGGAGGAAAGGCGAGCCGCAGAACAGAGCTTATCGCTGAACCTTTGTTCTTCCTAATTCGCCAAGTGAAGGATCTCCACGCTCTGTGGTGTGCACGCAGCCGCCCACCAACGCGGTCCGAAAGAAGGTGGAGTGCCACTGAAAGGGTAAAAGCTGTGAGAGGAGAGGAAGAGCCGTGATTACAGCCGGCAAGCCCAAGCCAAGCTCGTGTTCTTGTGCGTCAAAGATAGAAGGGATGTGAGGGGGAAACCTTGGCTCTTGAGCTGTATTTTAATTAACCTTCTGGCCATTACACAATAAAGCACTCTAGTTGTTGTTTAAGGATTAACTGTACGTTGTGGAAGGTGCGCTTGGGGCCGCGGTCATGTTTCAACCCCCGGGAGGCAAGCCGGATCGGACTGGCTGCCAGCGCAGCGGCTCAGCTCTGCTTTTGACGCTCCTGCTTCTCAACAGCTCCCTCCAGGTGTCGCAGGCGGCCAAACCCAAAGGACCGGGTCCCACGCATCTGAACTCCATCCGCATCGACGGGGACATCTCACTGGGCGGGCTGTTCCCGGTGCACGCCAGGGGCCACGACGGAAAGCCCTGCGGGGAGCTGAAGAAAGAGAAGGGCATCCACAGGCTGGAGGCGATGCTGTTTGCCCTTGACCGCATCAACAATGACAATAACCTGCTGCCCAACATCACCCTGGGGGCGCGGATCCTGGACACCTGCTCCAGGGACACGCATGCCTTGGAGCAGTCCCTCACTTTTGTGCAGGCGCTCATCGAGAAGGACGGGACGGACGTGAAGTGCCTGGGGGGAGGGGCGCCCATCATCACCAAGCCGGAGAGGGTGGTCGGTGTGATCGGAGCCTCCTCAAGTTCGGTTTCCATCATGGTGGCTAACATACTCCGCCTGTTTAAGGTAAGGTCAGATAAAGTTATCCCTCTGCGTGACCGGGTTTTTGCTTGACTGGAATTGAGACTGGGATATGTACTGTATTTAATACTCAGCGTGGAGAGAGGGTTTACTCTCAGATGCTGAACACCACAATCTGCGTTGCTTTTTTCTTTTGTTTGCCTTTGCATTTGTTCCCCCTATGTGCTTTAATAATGAATCGTAATGACCCAACAAGAAAAAGGCTTGAGAGAATAATACTTAGTCGGAAACCGTCTGCCACACTACAGCCATTTTCATAATCATGGAGTGATCCCACCAATTGCCCTTGAGGAGGCTGTTGCTAAGCACTGAGAACTGCTGCTGCCTCTCACAATTATTATTAATAGGTTGATACCTGACTCAACTTTTCCCCATTAGACTGCAATCATTGTGTCATGCTAGGTGTAAGTAAATATAAATACTGCACCTATCGCAAGAAGACTAATTTAATAACGCGTCCAACCAGCCATGGTAAGAGAAGAGAGTGAGATGGCTATTTATTGCCTTGCATAATGTAAACTGGCTCAATGTGTGTATACTTTACAGATTTTGACAAGTACAATGAATTATTGTATCATGTATTCCTTTTACAGTGATTGGCTAGTCTTATTGGATATTTCACTAGTGTAGCAATAATGAAACAAGATTGAATTGCAATATTGCATTTATAATCCTGCACGCTTTTGTGCCGCAGCCCCTATCATAAAATTCAAACTTTGTCATATTTGGCTGAGGGTGTGACATCCTTTTATCTCAGACCTATCCTCCCACTCCCAGTCAGATAGCCAATCAACTAAAATGGAATGTTTCAAAATGATGGAAATTGGAATGACATGGGGCCTTTAATTCTATGATTATATGATAGTTGCAGAACAGGTGCATGGGTTCCTACTGCAAAAGAAGAACTGAAAACCACTTAAATAGTCACCTAAACTTATCTGTTGACCTTTTGTTTCTATTGTATATAAATCTGCTGACACTGTTCTAGAAGGGCAATTCTCTAGGTGTTTGTTACTTCAAGCACAAGTGTGATTCTAGAAGTTGGACAAGCTGGGGATCTTCGGCTTGAATCCGTCCCACATATAGTACTGTAAAGTATTGTCTCCAACTGCATATTCTTGATCGTACCCTTAATATGAAAGCCTTCAGCACTGATTTCCTCCTCATTATAACATGAGAAGTATCGCTGCATATTTTACTCGGGCTTCTGTGACCTCCTGGCTCCTTTACCTAGCATTCTCCCATCTTTCTCACGCCTTTGTCACGCCTTTCTTACCTTCAAACAGCTGAAAGCTAGCATGAAAGTACCAGTCAAGATGGAAGAATAGCTCAGAATATCTTACCAGTTTATCAATCACTTACCCTTCTGAGCCCCCGTTATTGAAAGTCAAATTGCGCCAGTGAGTCATGATCCACTAAACTTAATAATGGCCCTCGGAACAATCAAGAGCGGAAGCCCCTGATTGTGAAGCAGACCTGGTCAGTTTTATACTGTAGGTTAAACAGTAAACACGTAATGGAGAGTGGTTTGTCCTGCTCTCTGCGGTTTGGCATGTTAGGGCCTTTTCCTGTCATAATCTGCTGGTCATAAGTCTGATGTCTGAAGAGCTTTTACCGTCGCTGAGTCAGCTCCAAGCCTCATTTGCTGCACCACCTAGCATGCCAACAACAAAAGGGGTCAATGGCTAATGGCTGTTAGCAGCTACACATAAATGTTTGTTTTAACCCTAGGATGCATGGCCCAAAAACTTCCAAGTTTTGCAATTCATGAGGGAAAATGACCTGCATTGACATACAGTATAATGGGAACTGCACCATTTTTATATTGCTTATGATATTAAATGCAATATTTATAGTAGAGTCTTGATTCCCCCCCCCCCCTATTTGTGCTTAACAGATCCCCATATTATTTAACTGCCTTAACCCATGTATTGTTCCTATAGCGCCACCTTTTGATTTACATTGACATACATTGAAATTGTTTCTGATGATGAAAAGTATTGTAACATTGAGAACATTTGAATATTTACATTAGGAATTCAAATCTAAATCCATTGGGTTTTGTTTGCGTGTTTTTGTGTGTGAGAGAGACACATGAGTGTGTGAGAGAGACAGACAAAAGTGATTCATTTGCATTTTCACAACTGCAAAATGCGGATTGTACACCGAGCCAAAACATTATGACCTGGGTGGTCATAATGAATTAGGCACTCGGAGACACACAGCCCCATACCAGCAGGGTGCGATGCACAGTGTGTTGGGACACATTCCTCCTGTAACCATCATTAAAATGTTCTGCCACTTGTGCCACAATAGCCCTTCTATTGGTCAGTTGCCCTCGCACATAAATGAATCTGGGGGCCCAACACCCTGAGGCCCGGTTTGTGGTTGGTCCCTCCTCGGATCACTGTGGGTAGGTACTCACCACTGCTGACCGGGAGACCCCACAAGCCTTGCCGTTTGGGAGATTCTCCGACCCAGTCGTCTGGCCAGAACCGTTTGGCCCTAGTCAGAATGGCTCAGGTCTTTACTCCTGTCCATTTCTCCCGCATTCAACATGGTGACTATGAGAACTGACTGTTCGCTTACCACCTAATATATTCCAGCCCTTGACATGTGCTGTTGTTACAAGATAATCAATGTTATTCGCTTCATCTGTGAGTAGTCGAAATGTTTTATCTTATCGGTATACATCTACAGGTAGATATACATATTTAATTCATCATGTATATTTAAAATGCATGGTCTCACACACACACACACACACTCACACACACACAAATATGCATACATGCATACAAAAGCATCTACATACATACAAATACATCAAACCAAAATTCTCCACAAAAACACTTATGCATACAGACCGATAGCAACCACCCATACATAGTACAAGTATGTAGTGTAAAAGAAAATTGTTCCCCAGGCCTCCCCAGCTTCGTGCCGATGTGGCCCACAGTGGCTTGATTAATATTTTACACAGGGGTTATGTAATGCTACATCGGGGCTGGGAGCCGTAGTAGCTGAAGAACATTTCGGTGTAGTTTGCTGAGAAGTTGGACCAACTGTGGGCAGGTAGTTGGGGAGATGGTAATTCATGTTGGGAGATGAGCCGTGTCACATGTGTTCATTATTCATTTGCACAGCAGATGCCCTCGCAGACAAACATGCATTGCATTCCAGATCATGCTTCATTTCACTGCCAGCACTGTCCCTTTTTTAATTGTATATTTATTTGATTTTAAAGCTTGACAAACTGGACTGAGGCTTTGCGTTCCGACCCAACATTTCACTGAACAAGAGCACTCACTCATAACACAATGACCTAAAAACACTACAGATAGCATTACAGTAGAGCCTTCGTTTTATGTCAACCTTTGAAGTAATATTGTAAATCTTTGGTAGTTATTTTTTATTTTGGTTGATAAAATAGCAATATAACCCTTTATTTAAAAAATGTTTTTTTACAGTGAAACCAACTATCCATTACATAAGATTGATATACAAAAAATAAAAAAATAAACATTTGCAAAATAGTGGTTGCGGTTCAGTGAGAATAGAATGCAAGATTTTTGAAAGATGTGGTTATAGAATGCATCTGGCAGATTCTCTTAGATAAGAGCTTTCATGGCGATGGCAAAGTGCTAATTCCATGGAAATACCCTGCCCTAAGCCAGGGTAATAAAATAATACTACTACTTTAATATAAAGAGTGCCTCCTGTTTTTTGTGTGTGTTTTTTTTTAAATTGCTCTTTTGAAATTGTACTGTGAAAATATTTTTTTTTATAATAGATTGTGTTTTTTTTATTTAGTGATGCGCACAACTGGCAGTGACCCAGGAATAAAAATAGATATGCAGAGTTCTGCACTGGGGTGCATTTCAATTTCAGCATCGACTTTCCCTGAAAGTTTTCTACCATCAGTGGGTTGGAGACGTAGCCATAGTCAGTGACCAAGGAATGATAGAAAAGTGAAACCTCGGATTCTGAGGGGAAAACACGTATCATGCGAGAGTACACAGGCAATTAACACCCCCAGTCACATTGACCTTTTCCAACCCATCAGTTCACAGTCTTCACAGCAACTCTGCTGTTGGTGTCAGGAACACAAGAGTTGGCCCATAATGTGATTCTGTTGGTGAGGATGCTATGTCTGTGTGGCCTTGACAAGTAATCAGGTTCAAAGACAGCGAAAATATAGATGAATCATTTGATTTAGAGCCTTCCAATTTTTATGTTGTTTGAGACTATAGTGTTGGTGCTATCGTGTGATATAGCAATGCACATGTCATGTAAATAACAGGTTGCGTAGGCTACATATCTAATATTCGTGTGTTTAGTTTAGGGATAGATGATAAAACCAAAAGCTAGTATTTTCAGATGTCTTGACAATATTAATATTGTAATGTTATTGGATCAAACACATCAAACTTACATGTTTACTTTTGTCAAGGTAGTTTGTAGTTGTAGTTATCAGTAGTTCTTCTTCTCTTGTAGTTCTTGTATTTCTGTTTACAATTGTGAAAAACGTAACCACAGTGAAATGGCATAATCGATAGCTCCCACAAGTTAATAGTTAGTAATGTTGCTTTAGATTCAATTAAAATGTCAATACTGTAACATTGTTTATTAATGCTTGTTCATATATAAACTGTTTACATAGTAGATATTTGTGAAACTGCAGGAACAGATTTCAATAATTGACTTCCAGGGAAATATGTATGGATTTTCATAATAATGTTTTGAACTAATTTGTTTAGAAAGATTGAATTATGTCAATGAGTGGAGTGATATTTCTTTATGTATTTCTTTATGTATTTTACTGTTTGCATGAACTATACCTAAGTAGTAACACACTTCCTTGTTTGTCAAGGAGAATGTGTCATTTGTATTCAAAATATAATTAGCTATTGACAACTACTGTAAATATTTAAAACAAGACGATGTAGCTGTTTTGCTACTACTCAGAGGCCCTTGCAATTTGCTTTGCAGCGAGTAATTGGTTATATTTCTGGTTCCTTTTCTTCCTTTATAGATTGTGTCAAGCGTTTTACCATAACAGACTGGTAAAAGTTTAGTCACTTTCTGATGAATAAGACTTCCCCCGTACATCTCCATTTGATTTGTGAGATAGCATTTCCAGGGCACCTACACTACTTGTGTACTATCATGCTGTTTTAGAATGGAATATACATTTGTTTCCCCTTTTTTTAAGGGAATGAAAAGATGACTTGAAATAGAACATTGCATATATTAAAGTTGCATGTACATTTGAGAACGCACCCGTCAGTACTATTTGAAAACACAGCTCAGCAGTTAATTTTGCTGGGTAGACTTCTTCTCAAGACCAGAGGCAGTTCTATTCTAAATGGTGCCTTTAGCCATGCCTTGGGCACAACTGGCGTAACACAGACATTAACAAACTGATTCCTGCAGACCAATAACAGAAGGGTTTAACAGAACAACTAAAGGCAAGTAATCAGCCAGTTACACTGCAGTACAATTACCCAACATCATTCATCATTGCCATAGACTTCATCATTTGACATTTTCCTATATGGGGTGGTACGCCGCCATGCAATAACGGATTGGGGCTTGCAAGCTCCGCCTCTACGATTTTCTCCGCTTCACATATCAGTCTCAATTGTCAGCTGGCAGTTACAGAACCATTGGCCAATCAGCGCCCACGTAGCTGGTTCAGTTGGTGCCAACAGCAATTAAGTGACTGTGTTTGGAAAATTGTTAGACTTCCAAATCCCAGACTGATATGCAGAGTGGAAGACAAATTGTGGAGCTGACAAAAGCAGGATGGTCTTAACTATATAGGCTATACGCGCCTATGCCCGTAGCTTACCTCTGCTCATGACTTTCTGACCAGTTACAGACCCTGCTTTATTGACATCTCCCCGACTGAATAGTTTTGTTGCCTTTGTTAGGTCGGGACAACTGACATGTTCTTTAGGTTTGGTTCTAAGCACAATAGGTTTGCTGACATCAGTATGTAGCCCCATCCAACTTCAACCCAGGACAGACGTGTAAATAAATACATTTCTGATTAGGAATTGTGGAAGCACACACAGGCACAAACAGGCACACACAATGTGTTGATGTTTGAGCTAGGTCACAAACTAGTTCCAGCTTGTTCTGTGATGATATAAAGCGGATTTGGTGTTTGTCTCTGATAATGTGTGTCCAGGTGTCAGACAAGGTTGTCTTGGAGATTGTCTGTGGAGGTGGGGGGATGTGAGGTATGAAATGCTTAGCTCACAGAAGACACTTTGAAATGCAGATCCAGAGACCATTCTCTAGACCATTCCAGTAACATCTGTATCCGCTCCCTACCTGTAATAAACTGTAATCACTCAGTTAATCTCGGAGTGTTCCATTTTTGGATGCAGAAATATGCCGCACAATACGTCATATGTCATGTTGTTCTTGCTGTATTTCATGAACCTATAAACCTGCCACTGAGGTTTTGACTGAGTCTCCTTGTCACAGTTGATTTAGCAGCTCCTTTGGGGAATGACAACTAAATCAAGATAAACTCGGCCTGTCCCTCAAAGCAGGCACACTGTCTTAGGATGACCCAAACACAGCTAAGATAGCCCCAGTAGCCTCGCACAACGCTCGTCTGCGCTGCGCGAGGCTATCGTATCTTAGGCCACGTGTTTGGTAGTATACTTTGGTCTTTTACAAGAAGGAGCGAAGGAGTTTTTACTTCGAAATAAAGGTTCCGATCATGAAATAATATGATCAAATTTAACATCTAAATATGTAAATATTCAAGATTATATCCAAGTCAATCGTACTTACACAGTTCTATTAACTTATACAGTATATCAAAAATAATTACTTATCAATGAATTATTATTTATAACAACAACAGAGTTTGCTTAACAGGACATAGATATACTAGTACATTATGGTATAGCCCACTATATTCAAATATTTATTAATAAATTGGATCGCATCGGAATCGGCAGCTACAAATATTGAATGGATCAGATTGGATTGGGATACCAAAAAAGAAAATAAATACAACTATCATAAAAGTATGTTGAACTTCTTGCCTCCCAGTCATACTTTTATAAAGAAATTCTTATTATTTTACTTATTTTACTATTATTTGATTATTACTCCATCCTATTTGTGTTTGAAAGCCTGTTTTAAAATATCTTGGATAGATATTTGACTGTTAGACTGTATTGTAGTGTTGCTGTTGGTAGGTAGCTTAACACAAAAGGGGAGCTGCTCAGGCACAATGAGCACAGTAGACTTAATTTTAGGATTTATTTGGGTATTTAAATGCACCGCATCAATTAAGGTGGAGTCTCTGGTATTATATAGCCCATTTTCCATATTGTCCTCTTACATTAATTATTAAAGTTGTACCTTCTTCTTATCTTATTTAAACCAAACTTCTGGAGCAATCAGGAACAGTCCACTCAAATTTCTCACTCGATATCTTGTTGATAATAATATATCAAAGTCAAAATAACTACAGATAACGTTATCTGACAGGTGTACACCACTGTACCAAGAATTGCTTGCCAGATTTAGTCACACGGGGCGCCATGACAGATCTGCAGTAATAATATTTTACCCAAAAAAATAAATACACATTTTATATCATAATTAATTAGAGGGCAAAAACTGAGGATAGACAGCTACTAAAAGCTACTGCATCACTGAGTATATAAGTGTGATTTAACAATGTTTCAATGAGTTTCTATTAATATCATTGTGGTAAACTGCTGCCTAATTATCCATCCATGTGGAAGAGGTCATATTTTCTCATATTACAAGATCCAAGATTTCCCCAGTTTCTTCTTACTTGGTGGCACTGTGATCTCCAATTAAGATGTACCAATACAAATATTCACCACAGTATTGCCATTAAGTCTCTACTCTGTCAACACTGAAATTATTAACTGAACAACAGTTCCTGGTTGAATTAGTTCTTGAAGCACTGATACAAACCTTCTCAAATATATTCTAGAACAAATAATATTTTTTGAATTAATTTCTATCTGACCACAACCACATTTGGTTCCTTGGTTCAGTTTTAAATAACAAACGTTGGCTACATCCCAAACATCTGAATTATAATCTAGTCATAATCTAGCCATTATGACAATAGGCTATATTTGCTCATACTCTGATTTGACCAATCAAGAAAAAAGAGGGTATCCCGTCTGGTCCGAACTGACAGAAGGGCTACTGTGGCTAAGTTGCAGTACATTTTAATGATGGTTACAGGAGGCATGTGTCACAAAACACAATGTATCACACCCCGCTGCTTTCGGGGATGCGTAACCGCAGACTGGTCAGAGTGCCCATGCTGGTCATAATGTTTGGGCTCATCGGTGTATGAAAAATGTCACAATCTAACATTTCAAGTATGACACAACTAATAATTTTATCAGAAGCAGCCAAAATGGGTGTCCGGGCTGGGACTGGACACCCCTGATATCTGATTGGCCACCCTGGATGCCACCCTAAAATTTAATTTGCCATCACTGGGAGTTTGATATTGATTGACATCAGTGTTTATTTTGACATCCTGCAGCTCCTTTTTAAAATTGAGGATGAGAGAATAGAAAATATTTCCACCGCTCACGAGTCACGCGAGCGACTGACACAACTATGGCAGACCTGCAGCACGGTTGTATGTGTGTTCGCGCGTGTGTGTGTTAATTAATGCCTAATGGAAACTTCTAATGGATACATGCTTTTATTTAAAAACAAAACAAAACAAACAAACAAACAAAAAAATAGATCTAGTATAATGTTGGATCACAAATCACTCTCTCATTTACAATGACAATTTTATGTGACAATACTATACAATGAATGCATATCGACCTAACCATCAGTCTGGAAAACCTACAGTAATAGGTACATATCTTTGACCTAGTTTAGTATGTAAACTAAGAGGAAAAAAATAAACATAAGGTTTTCTTTGTCGGAAAGAACAATTGTGGATTGGAGGCAAATAGAAATATTCAGATTGTGTCAGTGTTCTGCCTGTAGCCATGACGACCTTTGACATGTGCTAATCTGGCGGTGAAAAAAAAAAATGGAAGTGTATTGATTCCATAGTGAGTGATGCGAGCCAATACCACGGCGAGATTTACAGATCACTGAGCTATGTGATAACGCCTGGCTAGCTATTACAGAAACAAAGAATTCACGCTGTGCTTTTAATTATATTGTGGGCCTATTGTATCAAGTAAACAAACAAATATATTTAATATATATTCTGTCGATGTATGTTGGCACATTACAGCGTAGCTCATGATTGTAAATTACAACCCCCAAACCAAAACAAGAAACAAAAAAACAGGCACAATTACAGAGGACAATCTAATGAAGGCAACAATAATAATTTTTAGCAAGCTCCACTGCCTGGAAAACAAATGCATTGTGAGGGGCTCATAATATGCCCCCCTCCCCCACTAAAACCGCCGCCAGGCTTGAGGTCACTGGGAGTTATCACTGGACTAGATGATTATTGATCTTCAACGGCCGGTTCCACTCTCTAGTGCAGTTGCCACACTCCCTTTATCTTTATCAATCCCACAACACCTGTATAGGTGATTACACCTGCCCGCCGATCACTGCGGCTTTAGACTGCTGTCAGGCGAGGGAAAGGCCAGCCTGTCCCTGTGAACGTAATCAGCTGTCTTGTGAGGAGTCAGAACGCTTCTTAGCCTCAGACGAGATGGATTGTCAAGATGCTGTAATGTCAGCCTGTCTTGGGGCGGGAAGACGAGTTACAGCATAATCCCATCACTGAACACTGTGAACATCTTAGAGTTATTAGTTTATTTTTGTCTTTTTCTTTTGAAACTATACGTGTCATTGCCTCTGTAAAGACAAAAGTGCTGGTCTGCACATGATGGTGAGCGAATGGGTAATTATCTAAAGACACAGGGCAGATTGGTCTGACCTATTGCGGCGATTGCCACTATTCCAGACAAATGTCAAACGCAGAATTCAAACAGATGAGAACATGGTTCTCAAACAGTCCTTGTGTGATGGCATGTTTGTTGCCTGTGTTTGCACACAAGGGAGTGTTTGTGTGTGTTTGAGATGTGTTTGCCTACAAGGGAGTGTGTGCATGCGTGTACTTGTGTGTGTGTGTGTGTGTGTGTGTGTGTGTGCGTGTGCGTGTGCGTGTGTGTGTGTGTGTGTGTGTGAGTATGCATATACTTATACTTGAGTGCTTTTCTCCTTGTCAGTGAGGATGGGTGTGTGTTTGAGGCCATCAGACTTGTCAGGAATAGTTGACAGGAGAGTGTTTCTCAGCCCCCCTGCCAAGACTAGATCTATGAGGTTTTCCCAGCCTGTAGTCTGCAGCGAGACCATTGAGAGTCTGTGTGTGTAATGAGACCATTACACACGCGTCTGGAACACTGTGGATGATGAAGACATCTGGGAGGCCGTCCTCCCATGGAGCCCGCCTCTGGCCAAGACACTTGTAGTCAATACAAGTTGCCGGCCGGCGTCGCTGAGCTTCACGGACACACATAGATGCACACACACACGCTCGCACACACCAAAGGTTTAACAGTACAAGTAAAACGTGTGTGATGATTATAGATTTCATACACTATGCCGTTAAAGTATGCATCACAATTGCATTCATGTGTTTATAATTCATTGACAACCATCATGTACAAGGGAAATGTTGCCTTTTTGTGCTTTCAGCCAAGCTGTTGGTGAGAAGGTTTACAAGGTTCTGCCACTGGGAAGATTGGCTTTCACATATCCTGTAGTGCTCTGACTGGAACTGTATAAAGCCTTGTGCTAGTTCTACGCCAAGGCTTCATTATAACAGTTTGACCTAAACGTAGTAAAGATAGGGGAGGTCACTGAAATTTGTCGCCATTTGATCTTATCACAGATCTTTACTGCACTACCAAATCTAGTGTAAAGAGAGGAGGGCGCAGTGAAAATTAAGAAAAGCTTTCCTGGTCTAAACATCGAACCTGCTGCTGTAATTTTCTTCTCAGATAACACTGACATCATGAAGCATAATAAATAGATTTAGTTATTTGGGAAAGGTGATCCATGCCTAATTTCAGCTCATGCTGTTTATGCAATAATATCCTATGCTTAAATCTTTTGGTCATATATCATATCATATAGTAGTAGAAATAATAATAATAATAATAATAATAATATAATTTAAAAAGGTTAGCCATGTAATTGTTTTTAAGAGATTGTATTTTAATCTATTAACCCTAAGGGTACCAACTATATAACTTTATACATAAAAATGTAATGAGTAATTATTTAGCGGCAATGCTGCCCTTTCTTTCCTTTTCTCTCTATTTTTTGTGTTCTCGTGTCTCACAGAGCCTTTTTGAAAGCTAATTTTCACATTCACTGGACTGTTCCTTATGTAAATCAAGGCAGTCGATCGCGCGATACTCTTAATGCTGGACTTCCTTTCGCCACCTAATTTCCCCTAAATCACACTTCTAGGAAATTTCACAGAAAACAAATTCTGGCGCCACACTGACAAGCATGGGAGGAAGGGAGACCAGGTTTATTTTCCATAGACAACATAACACAGTTCACTGCAGCCCACAAAAACAATAAGTGGATATTAAACATCCGGAGTGAGCAAGACCACAGCAATATGGCTAAAAATCAATGTCATGTTGTTTGTGTAGACCACTACAGTATTTTTTCCAATATCATATAAACTCAGAAGGTATTTGATGGTATTTGTTGAGCATTCTAACATATTGGTCTTACAGTAGCTTCTATTATTAATAGATCATTTGTTTGAATTATATTCCTACACTGTTTTAAAAAATATATGATTTGTTATCATCTAGGGAAAGTTTTCTTCCAGTCCATGATTCAGGAATCTTTTATCCATGTATCATATTGGTGTGGGAAAGCAGAATACAGATATTGCAAACATAATTATTTGTATTAAGTTTGATTTAATATAAACTATTTCCAAATATACATACCTCACATTTTGAATGGAGAGTTCCCAGACTGCAAACAATTGTGAAGCTTGCAAGATCAGGATGGTCTCACAAAAATGAACACAATGCACCACAGATGCAACAGGGGCAGTGGAACACCTTTCATTACTTTCAAAGGAAGCTTACAAAGATGGCTGTAGCACAACTGGCCCTAAAGCCTCACCAACTTCACAGGCAGCATGGAGCAAGTTTTTGCATGTCTAGTTGTGAGCTTTTTTGCTCATTCACCATGTTCCACTTAAATTTGGTGCCATAAGGCTACGAGTACCAAAACCCCAGAGGACATATTTATCAGTTGCTTGCAGATACATGCCACAGTAATTCACATCTTCAAAAGGAAAGAGTTTCTCTTTTATTCCCCTCTAAGGCTGGCTACATGTGACATTCATGCGAATGATCCAGGCTGGGAACTCTATCTGTACTGTACAGCCCTCAAAGTTTGTATGTTGTAAAACAGTCACATATACAACTCACAGTTAGGATGGAGCTTTTTGCTGAGTATGGCTCATTTTTTGTACAGCATACGGCATTAAACGGACATGGCTATGATGTAACTAAAGTGTAAAATTATGTCTTTATGTTTGGTAATAATTGAATTGTCAGGAAATAAGTGTACCATATAATTGTATTTTACTAGAAAGGCTTTTTTTTGGGGGGGGAACTGAACTCAGAAGAGAACAAGCTGTAGTTAATTACCATTCACACCTTCAAGTGATCCTTTGTAACCTACTGGAAGAACTATGATGGTCTGTGCGAGTGCTGTCTGGCCACTGGGGGCAGAGTTATGCATAGGTACCTATACCCTGTACCACGGACAGAATAATGGGGACTAATGTAGGCATATGCAGATGTGTGTACAGTACATACTGTAAATGCATGTGCACACATGTTATGTCCAATCACATGCTTTCAGTTTGTATTCCAAACAAAAATGGCGGTACAACTTTGACTGAAAGTAGTTTTTCTTAAATACAGTATGATATTTTATGTTGCCTTGTGACCAAGGTGGTCCAATCGCATGAAGCGCCTGTGTTTGAGGATCATAACTATTTCTGATTGGTTGAAGGCGGTTCAGTCAGCTGCTAATAACTTGAATTGATATTATTGGCAATGCCTCTACCTCTAATGACTTTCTATTGAGCGTATCCAGACTCATTAGCAGAGAGAAGCTGAATGTGGAGCTCACAAGATCAGGATGGTCTCAGGAGGCTATATTTTGATTGAAGGCAAAATGCTAATTCTGCTCAGGTATTATATGCATGTTTACAAATGTAAATACAGTGCACTGGAGGTTTGAAAATACTTTATCATAATCACATAATACATGTATACCTACTCCCTATTCATGAAAGCCTTCCTATTTGTGGTTCTAGAAAGTGACAGATTCCAGTTAGTTTATCAGTGACAATGACCAACCATGGTGTAAGGTTTCCATGTCCTGGCTTCTGTTTGTCATAAATGAATTAGCCTACCTAAGATGACATAACATGAATAGTAATAAAGTTATGAAATCAATTCCAATTATATCTCATTCTTATATGTTGCATATGTTACTGCTATTTTAAGATTTTAAATGTGTAAATAGGTCTAATTGAATAATTTATATGAATTCTGATATTCAAATTAGTGAATATTTCACTAACTTGACCAACATAAAATTTAAAAGGGCATACAGGTTTTGTGTTAGAGAGTAAAATGCATGAACTCAAATGGCAAGGACATTTTTTGGATTAAACAGGTTTTGATACAGGTCATGTAAACAGCATATTCTGCTTGGATTTCACAAATAAGACCTTTGTGGGATATGCCAATATGATCTGGGTTTCAGGAGCATATATTCTGCTTGTTGGGAATATACTGTAAAGTATACCTCCATTGGCGTTAAATAATTTTTATACCCATAAATCCTTACCTGTTTATGTTACCTGTTATTAACCAGGAATATTAATCAATGAGTTACTAGCTGCTGTTATATGAGCCAAAAGTTTTCATTCTGAATGAAAGCATTTAAAAGAGTGCTAAATAATTGGATCAACTCCTTACATGCTCCCTGGCAGGTAATCAGAATAAGTGCTCTGACATGCACAGTATACTGATTCCAGTCTACAGCACAGGTAAATGTTTTGATAAAGGTGGACATGCATTCTTTTGTTTACGCTGAAGAAGCTATATAGTGTTTACTGCGAAGCAAACGTTTTATTGTACTACTGCCGGAGTTCTAAAATGAGAGAAGGTGAGCAGACAATAAACTGTGGCACAGCTGCCCTGAACATATCTCCTCCATGCCGCCTCCCCCTCTAGTTGAAAACACCCCCACCACTTTCTGTCACTAGTAAACATTGTGTAAGTGGGCAGGATGCACAAAAAGAATATACACTAGATTTTCTGACCATAATAAGTAACCAGAAGGAGCATTTACATGACACATTTCTGGATTACAAAAAGGTTCAAACCATCCTCTTCAATGGGAATGAAACTAAGGTGGTTACATGTGTTATCTATATTCAGATTGGGCCATCATTCATGTAAATACAGCATGTCTGCCTTTTTGTTTCCTTTACCTGAAGGATTGTTTCATCTGTATCATTCCATTTAAAATGGTCCCACCCTCGGCAGGTGTTTTTGATCTTCTGGTTGATATAGTGGTTGAGTGACTTTACTCTCATCTCATATACTATGGTTGATTTTGCTGACTGTGTCCCATTCAGCTCCGCTGTCTCTCAAAGCGCCAGTCTGACACAGACCTTTGTGTTACGGAGACTGATAACATTTGGTGATCTGTGGCATCTGTCATGAAATAATATGAGGCGTGGTCTGACCCGGTGGACCCACTAGTGCAATATTTGGTTTTGTTTGACACCAAATTAGCACTGCGCCACCTGATTTTGATGGACACACCCTCTACTGTGCTCCCACGCCAATTGTGGCGCAAGCGATGTCATGGCGCGCTGGGAAATTAGCAAATGCGCCCAGACGAGAGAAAAATCACTTTGTCCCTGACAAAATTGTCATTAGGTCTGCGTTGGCATTACCGCTGGACTTGCGCCGTTCGGAAACTAGAGTCCTATAATTATGTCGACCTGCATTCATATAGATATAATTCATGTATTTATATTTTAAAAAAGGATGGTGAGACAGGAGAAACATGTAGGCAAGTTGTTTGCCCTACTTTCTAAAGATTCTAGGTCTGCCATACTACGGATTGTATACTGCAATCCATCTTCTACAGCCTTTATCAGGGGGGCAATGCAATTATCTCCCCTCGACCACAGATCACAGGCGCAGAAACCAAACTGTGATGGTGACTATAGAACGTAGTCTTTCAAAGGGACTCCAGTGGGTCGTCATGAAAAATGCATTAAGCGCTGACAGCAAATGGGGTGAATGGATGCTTCTATAAGATTAGGTTTGGGAAACACGACAATGGCAAACAGTGTTCTGATATGTTACCGTATAGCTACAAGAGAAAAATGTCTGTGTAAACTCACTTAGGTATACTGCAGGCTGGGGTTGGTCGACCTATAGTGGCCTACCCCCCCACCACTACACTGCACTAAGGTTATTGGTTACTGCACTACAGTGCAGTAACCTTGAAAAGTATAGCTGCACTCCTTGTATGTTATCAATTCATAATAAGGACATAGGTACAGTAAACCCATCGGAAGCAGGAAATTGTGCTGTTTATTAAGTTGCCGGTGTTTTGACAGACTATGATGATTATTGAGGAGGATTCTGCTCAAACAGACCTACTTGAATCATTCAGAAGACATTGTGTTTTGAATTCTACCAGTCAAAGTCAAGGGATTAGGTCTGTAATTGCAGTGCTTTAGCGCTTTATTAAATATGACCTTTCATTCTTGACCCACCACCTCGTCGAATATGAAGACTGCCAAATCATATTCAGTAAAAGAATTATGAAAGATAGCTGTAAATTAATTCTCGTAACGTTCTCTTGTAATGTTATTTTGCGGTCACAGTTAATCACAAGGGTGACACGGCATGGGGGCTGATGAGGCCGAGTCATGCTCACATGAAAGGCAGAAACAGCAAACAGGGCGATGTTGAGCCCATTTCCATTTAACACGAGATAGTCATGGTCTATTTTAACCAGGACCTTCTCTGGCTGATAACTTTCCTTTTGCATTCAGTAACAGGAGGCAAGGCAAGAAGATTGGGAGGTATAGAACCGCTGCAAAGCCAGGGCTTTATCTATAAAGGCAAAATAAATGAAACAAGTAAGTTATACAGTATATAACAATATACTGTATATTGTAACACCTGACACACCCATATTGCACAATTCAAGTTTATCCAGTTGTGTGTTGTCTGAAGGGACTTGAAAAGGCTAGACTGATTTTGAAATCTGTCTAACATGTAATTTAGCCAAAATTCCTCTCTGAATGTGTGAGATCATTTCTAGATTGTAACCAGTCGTCTCTGACCTAACCACTCCAAGTCAGATAGCCAATCAAGTTTGTGCAACACCAAGTGAAAGAGGATGTTTAGTTCAATGGTTAAAAAATGGAAATTGGAATGACCTTTTAGGTTAAAAAAAATACAATCATTGAATCAAAAGTTAACGTAGCTACATGTAAATTGCATAAACCGCACGTTATATTTAGCCATGAGGTAGGTTCTACATGTTTTGATTTTCTTGGGATTCAATTTGTTACCAGTTCCATTTTGGCTCATTCCCAAAGCCTTTTCCATAATAAAATTTGAGCTTTATGGTTAGTGACTCATACCCATCCCATGAAAAGAAAAGGAAGGTGACATTAAACAGAGATTTACATAAGGCTATCTATGCAACTCTGAATAATAGTTTGGCCATTCTTTTTATAGGCACGTATCTCAAAATTCAATTGAGACAAAATGGTCCACAACAACCTGTGGCAAGGCATATTTTCACCTTACCTGTTGGTATTATGTGGTGCGATGCACAGCTTTTTGTTATGTGGCAAAGAAAATGATATCATTAAACTCTCTTCAGGGACCATTGCTTTCAAAATGTCTACTCGATAACAAATGATTAGCTACTTGCACTAGCTACAGAAAAACAAAACAAAAACACAAAATCCTATCCTGAAAGTAAATCTGCCTGCAGCCCAAGCCCATCTGTGTTACTGTCTGCTGCTATAAGGCTCCCGATCACTCTTGCAATAACACAAGCAATCTTACTTGTACAGCAGGGCACGTTGGTACAAAATAGAAAGTTCTCAGTAGCTGATTTTTATGCTCTATACCCCGTCAAGAGGAACTGATTTTTCTAGTTCAAACACCGACCTTAGCAGTGATTATAAACCTTTTTTTTTTTTTAACCCAAAAAGTGTTTTATAGTTTGTGACCATTTCTTTTTGCTGCATTATTTTAGTCCAACACGCAAAAACTATGAATTATAACATTTAAACTAAATAACATATTCATCCAAATCAGATAATACGATCATTTGTGAGCCCCCAAAAAGTATTTTGTAACCCCCACTGAACCACAGGACCCTTATGTGGGACATATGTGTAGTACTAGAGATAACATACAGTATATATGGTTCCATATGGGGAGGCTGTTGATAAAAGCGACCTAATTGAAACAGAAACTTGAGAAAGGGATCGATGGTAACATTGGTGCAAAGAGCTCTCCTCGCGAGAGTCATATTATTAGATTTCATACAATCTGATAACCTTTTTGCTTTTGATTGATCTTTTCTATTTGAAACATTCAGGCTCAGATCAATGCTGCCCTTGAGCCATCACCGTCAAACTAGTAGTGCGGTTGAAAGAATTGACGTGGTCAATCTTGTACACCCACGTCCGATGAAAAATGTGTGTTTACAAGTAGTTTGGGCTTCCTCATCACAAGGTTAGTACAACACATTAACAGTTTGTTTGTATCTTATTTCAGTCAGACCACTCTCGTCTTATGATACAAAAGCAATTTATTAGGACATATAGAAGTATGCTATTAACAATTT
>JAOEHI010000007.1:3132028-3142865 GCA_025447815.1 Percopsis transmontana | reverse complement strand
GGTGTGCTCTTCGGATGGGGGGGTGGTTGAACTGACAGCGGTGCGGTGGTTTGGGATTGGGGGTTGGTTATTTAAGATCGCTGTTCGTTTTTGTTGCCCCCCCCCCCCCCCCGTCTGGCCTTAGGGATTCTCTGATTCACTATACCACACAGGGTTGCCAGGCAACAAGTCTACCATGGTCAGACCTTCTGCTATCCCCTGCCCCCCTCTATCAATATTCAGTTTGAGGCCTCGTCTTGGTGCAAATCCTTTGATACTTTAATAAAAGCCCCAGGTGCAGATGTGATTTGTCATACAGTATGTGTATATTTTTCTTCTCCTGCCTCTGTGTTGCTGTTTCTCTCCCATGCTGAGCATCTCCGCTTCTCCTACTCTACATGTCTCCCTATTCCTTCCCCCCCCCCCCAAATCACACTTTCACTATCTCTCTCTCTCCCCTCCCTCCACGTATGGTCTCTCTCACATCTGGCTTCTCTCTCTCGCCTCCCTCCTGCCCGTTTGCACCCTCCACCTACAGATCTCTGTACCGTAACCGATCTTTCTTAAGGATTCCTCTGGCTGCACGGCCGAGGTTCTCCTCTCTCAGGAGCCTCAGGTTCGTTGACCCTCGCAGTGCTACAGAAAACGAAGCAACCCCCCCCCCCCCAACCCATCCAACACCCATACCTCCCCCCACATGTGCTTGCCTCCCACTCTCACGGGTGTAAAATAGTCCCCTCCAGTGGTGGTGTGTGGAATGTGAGGCTGTTGTGACCTTTTTTGAACCGTGAAGTGTGTGACTTCAGATCACTTGGCCTGCGTTAATCTCGTCATGACGGAAACCCACTTGGTTCTGAGTTTTGCATGCGTTGCCCATGCTCCACCATGATGGCATGGCCAATATGAATGTGTGAATTGTCATTTGGAGATTTCCTATGTCCCCAAGCCACTACACCTTTCTACCCGCGGTATGAAGGGAATGCAGTGGTGTTGTACAGTTCCAAGCTCGGTCCGCTCTCGTTTTGTTCATCGCCCTCTGCCCCCGGTGCCCTGGCTGCTAATCCACTCCTCTTTATCTACCTTCATGAAACATGTGGCGTGTCCAAAACGCAACTGGAGAGGACGTCGCACATTCATGTAAATCCCCTTCTCCTCGAAGGGATTTGACCTGTTCCCTTTCATGACGCTGTATATTTGTTTATGATTTGGTTTTCTTAAATTTGATTTATCTGACCTGTTTCCTTGTTACGTCACCCTGGTATTAACTAGTGTTGCTGGAGAGCTGATTAATTGACAAGCCTGTAGAAAAGATCCCAACTGAAACGACACACAAAGTGTGTTTGGGTGGAATAGCGCCCGGGGGAAGAAGCTCTCCAGAGCACAAGTTGCTCAGCAGTGCTGTGAAGGCCCGACCCTCCACACATCACGTGCTGCTCTGCCCGTGACTCACCCTCCTCCTCATCACTCTCCAGGCCCTACCTCGAGGAGCCCCGCAATGTCGTTGTGCACAAGGGGGCGGAGCCTCTGGGCATCTCCATCGTGAGCGGGGAGAACGGCGGGATCTTCGTTTCCAAGGTTACGGGAGGCAGCATTGCCCATCAGGCTGGACTGGAGTATGGAGACCAGTTATTAGAGGTATAAACGGGTCCCACTGATTTTAAAGGCTTCCATTCCTTATTAATAGTTATAGGAAGGAAACATTGTTTGGTAAATAATTACACTAACTGCTTTGATTTGTTTTTACCAAGTTTGGATGTCTATTTCCTGAGCCCAATGAAGCGTACTGATGTCCCTTTCTGTTGCTAACGTCCTTTCATTTTTAGACGGTAAATAAAGGCAGATGTCTTGCTCGAAGGCACGCAGGTGCCATCTAAGCTAGCTCTGCGTGGTTCCCTTGACCCGCGGACCTGATGGTAATCATTCTGACATGTGGCTGGACCACAGTCCACATCTTAGTTAGGCAAATGCCAGCATGATTTATTTCAACCAAAAAGCAGAATAATAATAAATATGCATTAGTCATTTTATGTAACACCCACTGGGCTCTAGAGTTGTGCGACAGATGCTCTAAGGGAATAGGAGACTGGATGGGAAGCCGCTGCTGAGCGCTATAAAATAATAACCTAAACCCTGACACATTCATCTGCTCTTCTGTCCTTCTGCCAGTGTTTCCCCCTCCGCTCTACTGTTCCTCTAACTCGCCCTTTGTCCTCCGCTGTCTCCACTTCCTCCGCCAGTTTAACGGCATCAACTTGAGGAACGCCACAGAGCAGCAGGCTCGTCTGATCATCGGCCAGCAGTGCGACACCATCACCATCATGGCTCAGTACAACCCCCACATGTACCAGCTGGGCAACCACTCGCGCTCCAGGTACAAAGCGTGTTCTGCCACGGTTCATCCCCGTATCGGTGCATAGCTCCCTTTAGCTGACTATCCTGTGCCAATGTCTCCACCTAGGGCTGCGAGATGACCTTCTGTTTTATTGATTAGTTTTTTTTTTTTTAAATGTTAGACTGGTTATGTTTCTAAATATGGCAGCTCTTTGCTGTCTGTCAGTCAAACAATTTCCCCTCCTGTGCAGTGTCGCACAAAGCTACCTTCCAGTTCACGTTGCTGTACTGTATCGGGAATCTTGTTGCTTAAGTTGCTCTCCCTGGCCCTCTGGTACTGGTGCAGCTCCCGCCTGGAGCCCGTTGGCACCCAGTCCACCCCCCAGGGCAGCAGCAGCGGGACCACCTCCCCAGACAATCACTCCGTTATAGATACGCTGAGCGAGCAGGACGAGGGCACCCTCACGCCTTCCTCTAAGCAGACCACGCCCACAACCAGCCCCAACAGCTTCATCAGGTGGGGAACAAAGCTTACAGAATATACATGGTTTCTACCATCAAAGGACAGGTGATGTGGTCAAAATAGACCCCTTTTTTATTTCAGTTACAATACATATCACTATTTAAGTAAGAAAATTGTAGATGAGAATGGACATGCACAATATTCCAATTGGAATACAGGAGTAAAAAATGGACGATGGATTCTCAGTGAAAACTACATTCAGTCAATGATATGCACTACCTCTCAAATGTTTGGGGTCACTTGGAAAATGGTCTGGGGGTGCTTTGGTTGTGGTAAAGTGAGAGATTTGTACAGGGTAAAAGGGATCTTGAAGATGGAAGGCTATCACTCTTATTTCGCAATACCATGCCTTCATTTCTCAGAACAAGAATAGACTGACAAGTTTCAGAAGAAAGTTTCTGGCCACCTCTGTACAGTAGGTATTCGATTTAAAAATCAGCCGTTTCCAGCCACAATAGTTATTTACAACATTAACAATGTCTACACTGCTATTTCAGTGATCAATTTGATGTTATTTCAATGGACAAAAAAAATTAGCTTTTCTTTCAAAAACAATGACGTTTCTAACTGAACCCAAACTTTTGAACAGTAGAGTGTGTAATTGCATATCTGTGTATTTCAAGATACTTTTGTTTATATCGCATGTTTCAATAATCCAGTGAAAATATATTGTTGCCAGTTTTTATGACACTGCCCACTATACTACAGCCTCATAAAAGCAGTTGGCCTAACCTTATTAAGTTGGGCCTATGGGACTTGTAATAAATAGCTCCAGACTGCTGCTTTACACGCTAGTGTATCTCCCTCACCACCTGCTCCTCGTCCCCCAGGATGCCCACTGACGCTAGCAGGAAGGTGGGCGAACCCCGCCTGGTGACGGTACGCAGGCCCGGGGTGGAGGTAGGAGTCACGCTCTGCGGGGGGAACCTCCGGGGCGTCTACATAGAGAGCCTGGAGGAGGACAGCCCCGCCAGGGGACCCGCTGGCCTCCTGCCCGGGGACCTCATCCTGGAGGTATGGAGTGCCATCTAGATCCACGCAAGCAGCTGACCTGGGATCCCATATCCACACATGAAATGCACACAGACACAGAGTTTATTTCTCATTCTTTAGGTGTAGTAAATGGTCTTTCACTGTCATTTTGTAGAAAATAATTGAATTGGTTGTTAGCAATGCCATATTAATAGCACCATATCATTTGTCCTGATTTAAAAAAAATTAAATAAAAAAAAAAGATTATTGTCTCTAAAACCAAAACTTCAGTCCAGTAAGCAACAAAACAGACTGTTTCCACTTCTGATAATGGTGTAAATATAGAATGGTGTACATAGCCAGACTGGCTGTCTGCAGTCAGGTGTGCCAACTGTTCCTAACTTCTCTCCAAACTTAACCCCCCACCCCCACCCAGTGCTGCCAGAGAGCCATTGCCCTTTTCCCTGCCCATCACTATTTACCATCGATCGCCCCGCTCCGGTTTCTTTCTCCCACTGTGCACAAGTGATCTATTCGGAGCACACCATAATTGGCCATTTCTGGCATGCTCCCACTAAGAGTTCTGCCACAAAGGACCTGCTCTTAGGACACGTCCCGGACCCTTTGTCATCGGGCCCACGCAGAATCAGCCTCCCCTACCACCCCTGTCCATCTCCCTGCCCATTCACACCCTCCCCTCGCCTCCCCTCCACAGCACAAATCAATAACCGGGACACTTTAATATAGCCCAGAGCTGGGAGGCAATGTTGCCGTTTACTACGTGGAGCCCAGGCTTTATAATTGATTTCACAGATTAGTTTAAGGCCAGCCAAACCCGTCTGCCCGTCTCTCCCCTGGTGTTTGTGTTTCTCCCTCTCTGACAAGAGTGGTTTTTATTATAAACCGTTTATTTTTCTCTCCCCCGTCCCCGCCGTGTGTTTCAGTACAACTCTGTGAATATGAAGAGCAAGACGGCGGAGGAGGTGTACGTTGAGATGCTGAAGCCTGCCGAGACTGTCGCGTTCAAGGTTCAGCATCGCCCCGAGGAATTCAACATGCTCAAAGATACTCCAGGAGACGCTTTTTACATTAGGTACCCGTAGATACACACGCTCGCATAGCAAGAAACCCAGGGCACTGTTGGTTGCCATTCGCGGCCATAATAGGATCATAACAATTTTCCAGTCTATTCTCTATCACGCACCCATGGTGCCCCGCTATACATATAGCTAAATCTGTAGCTATAGATAGAGCAATAGGCCTGCCCACTAAGTAGATGGAATGTTTTACATCCCACCAATTATGTCCCTCGGTCCCAGTAAATCTAATCTCTCCTTCACACACCTAAAAACTAACTCCATTCATTTGCATGTAGACCGTAATGTGTATTTATGAATGTCCTATGTCTTGACACTGTTTCTTTGTTGACTATTTATCCATTTCCTTTATTTTCTATTATTTGTACAGCTGTTTGGGCAACAAGTTGTTTTGAAATGTTTATAAATGTTTATAAATCAAATGTGCGTACTTGCTTACACACAATAGCCGGTTCTTTGCACTCAGTGTTTTAAAAGCCCTTATGAATAGACTCCAGGACCAAAGGGCGGGTGCAGCAAAGCTATAAAATAGTCCCGTTTCGTCTTTGGTGTGTGGCAGCAGCTGCCGCATTCACTTGTCATATAGGCAAGTGGGCTTGGGATGTCATCCGTAGTATATACACACCGGCCGCCTGGCTGTCACAGATAGGCTGCTCTGAAATGACTTACGAGGCTCTAAGTAAATGCAGGCCCGTAGAGTAGATGGATTAACTCTCGCTCGCGCGCACGTGCACGCCTCCTTCTCATCCTATACATCACCACCAATCTCCCTTTATCCTCCCCTCTCTCTTCCTGTCCGTCTCCCCCCCCCCCCATCCCCAGAGCACTTTATGACCGGGTGGGGGAGGCCGAGGGAGACCTGAGCTTTAAGAAGGACGACATCTTGTACGTTGACGAGTCCCTACCAAAGGGAAGCTTTGGCACCTGGATGGCCTGGCAGCTGGATGAGAACGCGCAGCAGATCCAGAGGGGGCAGATCCCTAGCAAGTACATGTGAGTTATGTATGCACGCCACGCATACAGAAGCATGTGTAAGATGGCCGCTCGACTACACCCAACTAGCTAGCTAACAATATGGTTTTATAAACTGATATGAAGCTATCTTCCCACTCTGTTTTCGTTAGGTTTATCCTTTTAACCCAACTATATTCAGTTCAACACCATTTCAAGTTACTGAATGAAATGTGCGTCGTGACGCACACAGCGTGCATTTGTGTGCGCTCCGACTCATGCTCCCGTCGCGTGGTCTAGGATGGACCAGGAGTTCTACCGCAGGCACAGCGTTACGGACACGAAGGAGGACGGAGGCTCCGGCAAGACGCTCTCGGCGGCGGCGCGGCGGTCTTTCTTCAGGAGGAAACAGAAGCACAAGCGCAGCAGCTCCAAAGACGGCAAGGACACGGTGGCTCTGGACGCCATCAGCACCGACTCCATCCCCTTGCTAGAAGGTGACCCCAGAAATTCACATGCTTCCGATAAAATGAGGAAGAAACATGCGAGATGAGAGAATGGTGTGTTTGAGAGAGTTATACCGTTAAATGTAGGTAAATTAAATGTAGGTAAATTAAATGTAGGTATCCCATACTGTTGATAGAAGTACTTCCTTTTTCGTCTCAGACTAAAGTTTTTCTATAAAAATGATCAAACACATGTTAAATGCCAGGGGGAAACAAACAAAAAAATGTTTAAATGAGAAATTGACTGAGGCTGCAACACTAGCATTTCCCTTTGGAGATGAAGTTATTTTATATTCCTGTGTATTAGTATGTTTATACAGTATGCGTGCCTGTAAAACTGCGAATAGCGAGGGGCTGGTCTTAGTACATGTAGTAATTCATCTCTGAGTTAACCTGTGTGTTTTGTGTGTCAGACTGTGTGAGTCTGGCTTACCAGCGAGTCCAGAAGGTGGATTGCACCGCTCCTCGCCCGGTGCTGATCCTCGGTCCGCTCACTGACCCAGTCAAGGACATGCTGGTCAAAGAGTCTCCCGGGAAGTTCTGCAGATGCGTATTGGGTGAGGTGTTTGTAATAAATAGCAGCGTTTTGTGCTTGCTGCTGCTTGAAACACCAATGCTAAACTATAGGCTGGAGCTCGCTATAGCCACACTAGTTGAATTGCATTGTAACAATTTGGACTGGAGTTGATAACCTGGTAAAGGTTGTATTAGTTATGCCTGTGTATTTTCTATCACTTCTCAGAGGTGATGAAGGCGTCTCAGCAAGCCATCGAACGGGGTGTTAAAGACTGCCTTTTTATTGACTACAAGCGCAGGAGTGGCCATTTTGACGTGACCACCGTTGCCTCAATAAAGGAAATGACAGAAAAGGTAAGCCTTATCTGATTTCTTATTTAAAAAAAGAAAAGAAAATAGGCCTGTCGGGCTGCTACTTGTATAAAAAGGATCCCCCCTCCCCTGTAAAGCCAAATCAATGTCTTTCATCCCCCTTCTTTAACAGGACTGCCACTGTCTGCTGGACATTGCTCCCCATGCTATTGAGAGGCTGCACAGTGTTCACATCTATCCAATTGTCATTTTTATTCGCTATAAGAATGCCAAGCAAATTAAGTAAGTCACAAACACGCGCATCCGTTTCTGTTTGCAGCACCAGCATTACTATTCCAGTTTCCCCCAATTTCATTAATTTTGTCAATTATTTGTTTCTAGTTTAGTTATTTTGTTGGACAAGAAATGGCCAATTAAAAAAAAAAATAATAAATTAACAAATCACTGCATTAAATGTAGACTGTTTTGCCAAAGCTAGTTATAGCTTGGAAACACAAATCATCCTTTTTAGTTGTAAATCACCAAAAATGTAAGTTAACGTTTTCACTTACTGTAGCATCCATGCTTACAATTTGAATTATACATTACAATTATTCACAATTACAGAGGATCATTTTGTATTTGCTAATCGCAACTGGTGAGTTATGCCCTTTTTTAAGTGTAAAACTGTTGCTTGCCAACCTATTGAAACCATCAAATATTTGCCAGTTTTCCCTTCTGACGAAGACTGTCACCTCATGTCAGTAATGGGCAGGATAGTCTAGGTGTTGGACTCCCAGCCTAAAGGTCGTGGGTTTGAGCCCCAGAGTTGGCCTACCTGTAAGCATCCTTGAGCAAGATGCCTAATCCCTATCTGCTCCATGTAATTGTAAATCGCTTTGGATAAAAGTGTCTGCTAAATGACCTAATTGTAATGGCTGCTTGTAGATTTTGACATGGGTAAATGTAGTGGTTATTGTTGGCAGTGGGAATTTATTTTTTATTTCTGTCATTGCCTCCGTCTTTCCCAGGGAGCAGAAGGATCCGGTTTATCTGCGGGACAAAGTGTCTCAAAAACATTCCAAGGAGCAGTTTGAGGGAGCACAGAAGATAGAGCAAGAGTACAGTAAATACTTTACAGGTTTGTAAACAAACACACAAAAATCACCCACCATTGTATATATTCTGTTAATATATGGTACTGCATATTTAAATAATACATTTTTTTATGAATTATTACCAATATTGCATTCTATTTACCTTACAGGTATTGTCCAGGGCGGCACCTTTCCCTACATTTGCACTCAGATCATGACTATAGTTGATCAAGAACAAAATAAAGTCCTGTGGACTCCACTTGGCTGCCTCTAGAGGAGATAGGATAGGCTGCCACTTCAGCAAGCTGCACCTCTCATTTCCACCTCCCCAAGATTAATTAAATCTCTGGACACTATACCAATAGGTACACTACAGTAAGCTACTTGTGTAAATTTATATATTTTTATTTTGACTTTGTTTGTAATCGGAGCCTCTTACTTCTATGATGTATTGCAGAGCAGGCTAGTAGCACTGGATTAGGTCTTCCCTAAAGGGTTTCTGGTGGTGTATTGTAATGCTGCATCAAAAGCATCTGTTTACAGTGAAATGACATGTCTGAGTATCGGTGTTAATGTTTGCTTGAATGTGTCCCTAATGTGTACCTAACCTCAACGCGAATGAAGTTCAGCAACCTCTGACCCCACAACCTGTGTACCAAGTGGCATTTGGTCTCACTACAAATTTATTTGACTGACAACTAATTGTATGTGTGTGTGTGTCTGTGTGTTTTGTGTCAAACCTTAATAGGCATAATAATTTTAGTCGGATTGAACCATGGCTGTGAAAGTTGGTGTTGATTCTGATGCTATAGAAATGGAATGCCAAAATCAAGCATCATGCTTCTAATGTTTTTACCTAAAGGTGTAGAGGCACCAGACCCCTTAAGTATGTAGCTGTGGTCTTAGTGAATCTGACTGCCAAGACGGAAGGCCATGAAGCTTAAACATTGGTGTTTTGTTAAATGCATTGTTTTTTTCTGTAGTAGCTAGGTGTACGGATAGTTTATGGGCCTTTCGGAAGTGCCTTTGGAGAAGAAGTCGGATCTGGAACCAGCCCCTATTCAAACAGTCTCGTAAGTACTTTCTGGGACACTAGGTCTATTAAAAAACTTAATTTCAAGGTCGAATGCAACTTTTTACACTGATACAGGACTGGTTGGCTAGGGGCTGTTCTGAGACCGGTAAAGTGTTGAGCGCAAGACAATGGTGAGGTTTTGAGGGTGGGCCGAAGTGTCGGCTAACGGGTTAATTCCTCAGAATGCACTCCAGGGCTAGACAGACCACTGTGTAACTTACTATCTCTGTCATATATTTAAAGACACTATAGAGTATAACAAATACAGTATGCAGATACATCTGAAAATACACACGCATAAATATATATTAAAATATACACTATATACTTGTATTTTTACTAGGCCATAGGCCTAGGAATGTTCAGCAGTCATGTCTTAGCAGGTATTAGCATTGTTTTTTTTTTTCTTTGTTGTTGGTTGTCAGTCACTTATGAACGTACTCATACAAACTATACTATGGAGCAGATTTGCAGGGCAATATCTAAGGATAGTCCTGGGATCCATTTAAATCTTTTAGTGACTTTATTATTTAATTTTTGTATTCAAGAGGGAAGATATATTAACAGATATTCTGTCCTTTTGTCAAACCATATCCTGTACATTGTTGTGCCAAAATCCACTATGGCAACTTTATCCTTTTTTTTTCTGTTTTGCACTTGTTTGTCTGTGAACCCTAAACATGTAACTGTTAGGTTTCCAGTAGACTATAAATAGGTACTATTCATTTTTACTGTAACTAATTCACATTTTTATGTATCACATCAGTTCCTTACATTTCATTGATTGCCTTTTTATTCATTATTAGAAAAAAAATATTGCTCTGTATTCTAATTATTGAGGAAAAAAGGGATCTTCTTGCACAGTTTTCAAAGGAAAATCAGTTGTGAAGTTTGACCATTGGGCTGAAAAAAAATAAGCAGAAACAAATGTTACTAATGTTACTATTTTTCTGAGTAGATGTTATACATTGAGGGATACAACATGATATAGTTGTATATTAGGAGGAAAGACTAGATGTCAGGTACTGATTACATTTTCTTTTGCTAAAAAAGAATGTGATTTGTATGTTATGAGACATTAATATGAGAATAAAACTAATTTTCTCTCACATTAGACTGTCTGTCGTAGTGAATTTGTAATACTTACTCGTGAGACATGAATGCAATTTGTGTGGACCTGAATTGTCTCGGTTCAGAAACATCTGCACATTTGCTATAGGTTCTAAATCTACAATGAAATATTGCAGTTCATCTTTGTTCTGGTGCAAATAACTAAATGGGATGGAGGGATTTGTATCACTCCTGCAACCACCAATTGAAAAAGCTGCTCCTTTGAGGCCCATAACTAAATACAGGTGCATCTCAATTCATTACAATTGGAAAAGTTCCGGGGGGGGGGGGGGGGGGGGGGGCCGGGGGGGTGGGGGGGGGGGGGGGGGGGGGGGGGGGGGGGGGGGGGGGGGGGGGGGGGGCGGGGGGGCGGGGGGGGGGGGGGGGGG
>JAOEHI010000007.1:3084392-3122108 GCA_025447815.1 Percopsis transmontana | reverse complement strand
TGCAGCACCCCCCCCCCCCCCCTTAGGGTACTAATCCCACGTTCCCAGGGCCTGATTTGATGGCCATGTATGGACAGCTGTGGTGGCTCATGCCATTGCATGTTAATCCACAGACCAGTGGAGGCCATATATCCAGAATGGACTATGTATATCATGAGGTAAACACAGAGGTCCAGCCCCCTTGTCCTCAACAGTGCTCCCCCGTTGTCATTCCGCTGTCTTCTTTGTTCTGCCACCGGGCTAGGACCTCCACTCCCCATGAAGTATTTAGAGGTTAGAGGTCAGACAGGAAAGGTATACCTGGCTCCATTGGGTGGGTGGGTGGGGGGGGGGATAAAGCCAGCTGATCCCAACCTAGCCTGGCAGTGGAACCCCATTTGCATATGGATCCCCAGGTGGAGATGGGCTTGGCTAAGCCGGCAAGACAGGCCTGCAGGAGGGAGATAGCTAGCTGCTGCCTGGGCTAACCAGTGCAGTGAGATCATGGCTTACAGTGGCCTAGTCGGCCAGCAATCTTCCTCAGCTGTTGTTGTCCTTAAACAGCTCAACATTAGGAGAAAGGCACCGTGCATGTATGTGGGTAGGGCACTCTCTGTATAGACAGGCTATTGAACTAGAACCAGTGCCATTACTGTCATTATTGAGCTTTCACGAAGTAGAGAGAACAGCGTAGCCTTATTAAATTAAAAAAATTAAAAAAATTAAGATTATAAATTCTATAGAATATAAAATTCTGTACGATTAAAAAATGTAATGTAAATTTGTCCTACCCGTTGAACCAAAATATAAGGATTTTTAGTGCACAAGAATCAGATTACAGATTCAGATACAGATACAGCATTACAGAAACATTTCCCCTATGTGAGTATGCTGCCATGGATAACTCCCGCCCGCTGCGTTATTCTCCTGCGGCAAATAGGATGTTGAAACTGCAAAGAAGAAAGAGCATCTAGTTGTGCACAGCAAGAGACATCACTTCCTGTGCAGTGCACTTCATTCACCCAATCATGGCGGTGTGCGAGCCAGGCATTACTTTCTATAGCACTCCATAGGGAGTGTCTCCAAATAACATAGTAGTGTAGTCTGTATTGTGTTCCCTTACTGCTCTATACAGTTGAATGAATCAACGATTACTCAAAGGGGCATGCCTCAGTTTGTGTATGGGATTACCCTTGTGGTGAAAAACCACTCCCCCACGCAGGTGCTGAGGGGCTGGCACTTCTCTCTACCCTTCCTGCTACAGTCACGTGCACTTTTCAAAACATCAACAGTGAGCTTTGGTTCTGGGAACGCTACAACAAAATTGAGAAGCGTATCGATGTGTCTTATGCAACATGTGCCAGTAATGTCTATATGCTCATGCAGAGTTGATACTGTATATATTGCTCTATTCTGTTTTTTGGCCATTCCCGACGTCACCGAAACATTCTCAATAGTCCCATTGAGCACTGCAGTGCTTTGTTAGGCGTGCCGTGATCGTGAGTGTGCGCGCGTGCGCACGTGCACGGAAACCCAGGACCAGACGCTGCCAGCACACATGCTGCTCTGGGACTAGTCTGTTCTGGTATATCATTTATCAGTCATAACCAGAATCGCCTCCTCTCTCCGGCCGTCACCCTCATCTTCTCCTCCTCCTCCTTTCCTTACCTCGAGCCCCCCCCCTACACACACACACCCTCACAATCTGGGATGCCAGCGGAGTGCTGATATGTGGACATCAAAACGCACCCAACGTCATAATTGGGGCTGTGTTCAACGATGCAGAGAGAGAGAGAGAGAGAGAGAGAGAGAGAGAGAGAGAGAGAGAGAGAGAGAGAGAGAGAGAGAGAGAGAGAGATGCCAGTGACCTTCAGGGATCTCAGCAGTGTTTTCGGCTGCCTATTTAGAGATCAGGCTCTTTGTGTTGGCAACCAACACGGGTCTGCAAGGATTAGCCTATGTGTTAACATATAGGCTATACAGTATAAGAAGAACTTCCGTGCTTGGAGTAGCCTATGCACGCTATAGGTGTGAGAAATGTGCACCAACCCACCCCGCTGCCAACAGAAACCTGCTCCAATTAACCTCCAATGGGGCTAGTGTCATTTGCTAATTGACATTCCCCTAGCTGGGCAACCGCAGTTTCGGATTTCTCTCTGAGGGGCAGCAGTGTGATTGCAGTGCGACTATACTGCGATGCTAACATCCTAGCCTGTTTTGTAGACTTCCAGTGAATGTATGTTTGAGTGGGCACTAGAGGCTGATAAGTTTGAGGTTTTTTAGGTTTTTATTTTCTATTTTTATGGGAAAGCATGGGTCAAATTGAAAGTGAAGGCTTGCGAACAAGCTAAGAACTGTTCAGCCGATGTAATCCTGCTTGCTAAGACGCTGATTTTACCTCTTGACTTTTTCTGACATTTACCAAAGTGGGTGCATGGGGCGAATTGCCCACCTGTCAATTACGGCCTTGTTTGGCACTTGCAGAAGTGAAATTCCCTAAATACGCCCCCACCCCCACCCCCCCGCCTCTTCAGTCAAGTTTAGTGCTTGTCCGACATGCTGGGCAGACCAATTTTGATGACTGACATGGGCTTTGTGTCATAACGTGAGCACTGTTTGTGAGCGCTGAATGACTGCCTGTGTCTACATGGTGTACAGATGATGTACAGTTTACACTGGTTGATATCCAAGGCCTTATTAAAGATAAACTGTAATACGTTGCTGCTCTCTGACTGCCTTATCCTGCTGAGATTAGGCAACGCTTTAATTGGTAAGTAAGTCTACTGGTAAAGCTATTGTATTACTTAGCTGCGCACCAGAGAGGTATTTGAATGTGAAGTATATGTTTTAATCGTTGTAGTGGTATGTTATTCATTGTAATAAGAAGCTACATACTTTAAAAGTATGCATTGGTTGCTTTTTATAACGTATACTGTTATTAATGCTCTATGGTTGTAACACTGATGTGTTAATGCCCATCTCTAATAGCCTTTTATTTGGGAGCTATTTGAAATTGTCTGTAGTCCTAATCTATAGATGGACCGTGTGAGAGTATAGATTGACTTGAATAAGGTCTCTTTGTGATTCCTGTTTGGTTGTTCTTTGCCTTCATATATCTGTGTAAAGTGTCTAGGAGCACTGCCTATCTTTCAAACAGCCGTCCTCAATGACAGCAGAAAGCACGATGTTCTGTAAGGAAGGTCAAACCACGTAAATGTAGATAAACTGAAACACTGCTTCTGGGTGTTCAGAAGCAGAACACAGCAAGTGTTGCCTTCCAGCCCACAGATTGCTCCTGGCTAACTCACCAACTGGAGGCTTATACTGAATGTCCTACAGATGTACATTGGACTGGTTTGTCTTTTTACTTGTGACTAATTCATCAGTGGAAAACCTCTTGCAGCCATGTTGTTTTATCCACCATTGCCATTGTCAGAATGCCTAGTGGGTGTCTTGTGGTTTCCACTGATATAGCTACGTTGAAACCTGTGGTTCTTTTGATTAGGCTGTGGGGCCTACGGGGGGGTGCTTTAAGATTCTGGCCGCGTACAGTAGTGCTGGCACTCCTCTGTGATGAGGAATGCGTTGGCCACGGTGGAGCACAGCACTTCTGTTTGGGCAGGATGCATTAAACATGATGGCCACCCGCCTCAGCTATTCTGCTTCAATTGGAGGTTTTCAGCACCACGGAGAGCTCAGGAAGAGAGCTCAAGCTAGGCTCCACGTCCCCTAGATGTTGCAGATGCTGAATAATATCGCATGCTCGTTTATTTTTGAAGCTGCTTTCACGATAGAGCGGTTGTACAATTGTGTAGTATTTGGTGACTGCACCAAATACTACACGTTCAATATAGAGGCATCTACATTTTTGAAATAGAAGGAATAACCAAGGAACAATTAATTTAAATGGATGCACAGCACTATGGAACAGAACCCTTTTTTTATTTACTATTCTACTAGTTACTATTTACCATGTTGCTGTTATTTCTGTGACATTGATAAATGTGACAGTAAACTGTGATCAAAGGTTTTGATTTGCCTCAGAAGTCAGGCTTTCTTTTTTTTTGACAGTGGAGCCCACAGCTCTCTAACTAACACTCAGGGACTGCCTGGCGAGCCTAATGCACTGCCTGTGAAATTCAGACTTTAATTGGTGGTGTTGAAACGAAGCACAGACGTGAACAGGATGCAAATACAGCAGGAAAGGGAAAGATTGGGATTTATGGGAGCCATGTCCCAATTGGGCAATAGTCCTGCTACTCTGCACACATCGCAGAAGCTCTGATAAGAAACAGCATGTGGCGGACGACTTTGCTGAAGATAAAAGCATAGCTTTTCATTGTGCCTTACACGCCAAATATAAAGAAAGGGATAGAAAAGCCCAACATGTCCTTTTGAATTTCATTCTCTCGATTGTAAAACATGCATATGAATGTGATGAACCTGCTGCCATCAGCCTCTGTCCTGGAACTTGTTATTTCTTACTAGCTGAGCTTTACACATTTAACTGAACCCTTCTGAAGGGTATCATGAAAAGTGTTAATAATAATAATAATTGTTGTACATTACAATTAAAGGACTACATTACATTCTTAATGTAATGTAATCCCCCCCACCCCCTCCACACACACACAGACACTCTCTCACTCCCATATGTCCTGTCCTAAAGCATCTTCATCTGTTCCATGTCCTTCAGGTGTCCTCTGTAATGCCCACCCAGGGAGCAGTGCTCTGTCAAGTCAGTAGCCTGGCCAGACTGCTCTCTGCTGGGCAGCCCTTGCTGTTCATTTGCCTGGCAGAATGACACTCAGAGGGACAGGCCAGAGATGACATCACAGCTGACATGATTAAATCGAAATTGTTGAGACAATGGAATACACCCGTTAAATACACACAAGAAAATAACAATAAATCTAAATATATTGATGTATTTGAAGGTCATTAGAATAACTCTCTAGGCGTGTCTGCCATATGCCCCCTTTCTTCACCTTGTTTCACTCTGCCCCTTTAAGGAATTGCCCAAGGGACCAGAAATAGGTAACTCAGTTAGGTGTCACTGAGACTTTCACCTCTCTTGAAAGGGGTCAGGGTCAAAGTTGATAAGGGTCATGGGAGAAATGAGCAATACAGGGTTCTCTCGGATGACAAACAGTCCAGAGGCGAGGATCTTTGACTAGAAACCCTAACTATGCTACAGCTGTGGTGCTGTTTCCTGTTATTGTGGGACTAGCCTTAGCCTGCTAACATGGCTACTCTGTAATTACTCTGATAAGCAGCCTCTGCGCTTCAGTGGCATGCTGCCTGTCCATCAAAGTAACACATTCTTGGAGATGGTTGTCTGTGGGTGTGAGATTGACTTGGTTTATGCCATTTAAATATTCATGCTAGGCGATAAGAACAAAGACACACAAGGCGAGCAATACATCTCCTCATTATAAATATATAAAGAGGATTCAGTCTGGCCCTTCCCGAGTCTAGTCAAGAGGCGTATTTTCATATTCACTACTACAAAATAAGAATTTCCTAGTAATTCATTTTTATACTACTAATCTGTTTTTTGGGCCCTTTTTGAACATGTAACATTTAATTAATACAAAAAATTATCAATTCGAACCTGCCATGTTGTTTCAAGAAGAGAGAAATAAGCAGCAGTGTTAAGCTAGCTGACAAATGCAGTAGCTGATACAGTATAATGAATGCAATGCATAATGGGATTTATCGCCGTCAGAGTCAGGGTTGAACTGCCTTTCACACACAAACACACACACATTAAAAGCATTAGGGGTCTGACATTTAGTGGGTGTATGCCACACAGGCGGTGGTGGTGGCTTGTTTTCCTATGCCACCCTGGCCGAATTGCAGAGTGCAAACATAGTGACGAAGCAGAGCAGGGGGGTGACAGCGAACTAAGGCTCATGATAACAGTCATTCAACCCCCAAACAATTAGTTTACCCACCATTAGGAGTTTTGGCCATACGGCCGACAAGATGCCACTAATGGACTGTACAACTGACTGACATGCCTATGTGCATGGAAGCACCCATCTAGGCTTGTGCAGTGTCAGTTCTCAGCAGTTGCTTCCTGCTGCTCTGGACAGTGGTACACACGCTCAGGCTTGTGGGTTTTCCCCAGCCCTCTTACAAGTGCTTGACCCCTCTGGCTACTAGTTCACTGAGTAACATGGCTATGATAAGTGAAAGTAATAGGTTAGTCCTAGCTTGGCAAGAAAATGGCCTTTGTTCATATTTTCACTGTTCATATTTTCAGACCGTTATTTTACCTTGCCGAGCCCTGATTGTAAAACTTCAGCTCTTATTTCGCCTCCTAAATCTCTGTCCCGCTAGCGCATGCTCTCACCTCACCGTTACAAGTGCTAAAAAACAAATTTATATAATATATATAAATGTGTTACATTTCAATTTCTTAGCTGTGTTGCCACCGTACATCTACAGTACCACCTAGAGAGAACCAGTTTAATTCTCTCAGTACAGTATATTGACTTAAATAAATGATGACTTATGGGATTGGAAACAGAAGCAGCAAACAGGCCAATTAAAATTCCCTCTTGATGTTTCAAGATGTGCTGACCATGAGATTTGAGGCTGAGAAATCATTGCCCCCTGTCTCAGCTGTGTTTGGAGGCAAAATGCCATGTTTTTTTTGTCATTCCATTTACCTCTGGGTCAGACTCATTTTCTGGTCTGGGGAAAAAAAAAAACGTAAATCTCTTCTATATTTGTGTATGTGACACTACTCTCATACAAGATGCTGTTATGTCAAATGAGGGAAAGGCTAGAATATTAGATTCTTTATCAGATTTAAAAATGTTTTTATTATGTGGTACAATAGAAGTTGGGATCACATAAATTGATCACATGATTTTAGCCCTCAACATTGTTTATAAATGGATATTGCCTATTGTGAGACTCTGCAAAGGTTCTTTTTCACAGTTCACATATATTTTACTGTACATATACCTCGTACTGCAAAGCTCCAGCAGGCCTCCATGGCTTCTATGAGAGCTCTACAGGTGGAATCCCTGATGAATAATAGAGGAGCCAGTTGTTGATTTGTTGTTGCAGACACAGATACTGGGGGCTGAATTATTGATGGTACCAGGGCCCGACTGGACGGCAGCTTTTCTTTACTCCGATATTCATAAATCTATAACAATAAAATCCCCTTGGGTGTGTTTATTTACAGTACCTTTCATCTCAGCAGCAGGCTTTATCCTTGAGGCTGCTTGGCAAGTGGTTTAAAGCAGCTGTGAAGAGTTTTTTGCTATTTTCCAATCAGTCTCAATGTTTTTGTGATCGGTAATTATTATTCCACCGGGTCGCTTCTTCTGCAAAATGTGATGAATACATTTATTTATCTTACCTCAACTATTTCTTGTCAATAAAACACACCAAACGCACTGCAGGGATTAGAGGTACATTACCACGAGGGCTTATGGGAAATATAGTCTTTCCGCAAGTTTCTGGTCTCATCTCCTGGAACTACTTGTGGGCAATATGATGATGTATACTGTGTGAGATTTTGCTATACTGTACAGTTCAGTGGACATGAGTTTTTTACTTGATTTGGGCAGCATCACAAAGCTGGTTGTGTGGTTAACTCACTGGATTAGCCAAAGATAGGCATTACTAGGTGGTTATTGGCAAATGTCCCCCCCTAAAAACCAACACAATATTAGGATATCAACCAACACCAATAACGTGATACTGTATGACATTACATACTGTACACACAGCACTGTTTGCCCTAACCTCGTTGAACAGTAACATATGTAAAGCATTGATTGTAGATAGATAAATATGTTAATGTTCCTTCTACCCAGCATGCTGTACATCCATTCAGACATGTGTTCTGTGGTCTTGGTGTTTGGTCTTATGCTGTATTTCCAGTCTACAGTACACACTATAAGCAATGCATCCTGTAGACTGGTATGAACCACCTGGTATACATTATAGAAACTACCTGTCATAGTTCCTAGTGTGAAGGCTGAAGCAGCCTTTAGTCAAAGTATACAGGCACACACACACACACACACTAGACGAGACACGGGGAGGGTGTTTGGTTACTTTCCCTCTACGTAATGTTTTTTCAGGCACGCTAGAGTCTTCTTGGCCTGTCATTGTTGAACAGGGTTTTAAATAGAAAGGAATATATTTGGAGACAGCTTGGTGGGAAGTGCAACAGACATGATTGAATTAGAGGGCTGTCAGTTGGCTCCATTATAGAGGTCCCTTGGATATTTTCCATCAGCAAGTTGTTCAAGAGTGTCTCTTGTTACACTATTTTCCTTCGTGTCTTTAGATATGCGTACTGCAGCCAATTCATTGGCTGATAATATTTCACAAGTTCTTCGTTGAGGTCACAGTTATTTGTTGAAATGCCACATAAGAATTCTGAAATGTTGTACTTTTAGTATATAATTGTGCAGCTCAGTGTGTTTACACCTTACAAGAGACTTATCAAGCAGCTCTCAGTTTGTAACAAGCTTACGACTTATGTAGGTCTGACTGAGTCTAAAAGATGAACAGCGTAAAAGCCCCTAAGAATTGATGACCCATCATATGAACTGTATGGCCTATTGGCATGGCATTACGCAACATGGCATTAGCCACTCAATGGTACGGCATTAAAGCTCGATATAAATTGTGATGTTCTTAAGTTACCCTGGCGCAGCTATCCGCTCCTTGTCATTGACATTTCCTTGAGTGCTGGCTGCTGTTTGCCAATGCGGATGAATTTATGTCTTGTAAAGCCCAGGCGCTGAGGCTTGAGTGTGTAACGAGATTGCACTTGTGATGTTTCTCCCATTCCACCAGACTAAAAATAATGTGATGGTATTTTGGTATTCTGCCACCTGCATTATTAGAACGTCCTTCCTTTGCCCACTGTTTGTACATTCAACCTGTTTAAGAACACATTTAAAAAAAAATGTTCAGTTGAAAATCACCTAAATAAAAAATAAAACTAGATACAAATTGTAGAGCGGTAACGGCTGTTTAGGAAGTAGAGAATGTTTTATACCACGTTCATTATATATTATAAGAGCCTTCTCTTCTTTGGGCTTATTCTGAAGGCCTACAGTACATATCAGGAGAAAAAGTCAGAAAAGTCACTGACTTTCCTCTGTAGCCTATCTGATTTAACGGTAAAGAAAAAAACACAATAATAGCAAATCCAACACTGCATAGGCCTAACCCTCTTTACAAGAGTAGCTACAAACACAAATTGAACAACGAATATGTTACAATTAAGAACTTCCTCACAGCAACCACCATCATAACATGCCACGGCGCGCCAGAATAAAAAAAACACTGGCTTACCTGCGGCTACTATGCCTACACATGGCATATATCATGATTATTGGGAAACATCAAGCAATTCTATGTAAAATCAGACATTCAGCACCCCCATATAGCTGGAATGGAAGGATCCTTGTTTCATAACCACATTTTGTGACTATTCGACTGAGAGATTGGCAGTCAATCAAGCTCCTTAGATCGAATCAAGCTCCTTAGATCGAATCGTCGAACAGTTGACTATTCGGGGTCACCCCTACTGTGTATATCATATAATTTACTGACTATGGGTCTGATTTTTATCCAAGATATATTTTAATACATTTGTCACACCAGCTCTGCAACCAGCTTTCCTCTCCCAGCTCCCCTGTTCCCACACACTGTCTCACACACCTACTGTCTGCCTACCAGGTATCTGTTGCTAGGCGACTGGCAGCAAGCGATGAATGCTCTTATTGAGACAGAATACACTCTGTTATGCTCTACAAACCACGCCCACTGGGGCCTGGACATAGAGTCTCTGCCGGGGGGGAATGCCTCGAAATATGTCAGGCTAGCAGCGACACATCTATTTCTGCCGTGTTATTAAATGGACCCTCTGTGTATGAGCAGTCTCTGTGCAACATGTTGCCTCTTCTCTGGACTGGCTGTCATTGTGTGGGAGATATAATCCCACACATTGGCCAAGAGTCATGTACAGTACCTCTACCTTCACATGTAAAACTACTCCATCACTACTCCATCACACCATCACTATTACAAATATTTAGTTAATAAAAAAATAGCGTACATCAAATATATATTTTTCGATAGAGGAACACACCCCAGTAACATGTTTTGTTCCTTCATATATCATACAGTATATAATTAAATATTTCTGTACAATTTTATCAGTGGGGATATTACAATTACAATTAGGTCATTTAGCAGACGCTTTTATCCAAAGCGACTTACAATTACATGGTGCTATTACATGGTGCAGATAGGGGTAAGGCATCTTGCTCAAGGATGCTTACAGGTAGGCCACCTCTGGGGCTCGAACCCCAGAGGTGACCTACGAGTCCAACACCTATACCACTAGACTATCCTGCCCCTTTTTATTATTATTGAAAGGAAATTATTTTTAGGCCTTGGTGCCTTGAAAATAATTATACTGTACGCATTTTCTCATTATTGTGTTTCATTTTGGTACCCAAGCACATTACCTCTGAAGAATCTCTTGCTTCTTTTATGTTACCGGGCTGAGAGTCTGAACCCTGTTGCTTTGTCCTTTTTTGATTGGTCCCAAGGGCTCCCAAGGCTGTTTTGACAAATGGGTGTGATAACAAGCGCTTAAGAGCACTTACCCTGGTATTGATTAATGGTGGCTGTTGGCTAGTAGAGGGAGAAGAAGACATTTCTACTGTAAACCTTCATTGGTGCCTGTTAAATAAAACCACTAAGTGCCAAGGATTTCCTCACAGCTGCATTTTAAGAGCGGCAGCTCAGAAATGGCAGCTATAGGCGCCAAGGCTTGCAGAGTGGATTGTTAAAGCTAGCTCCTTGCTCTCTCCATCGGGCAAGTCCTACGTTACCATATAGAGGTTTAGTTCGCGACTAAAGATGGAACCAAAGGTACAATTCGGTATGATCATGTATTTTCACAAACCCTATGCATTGCATAGACTCTAGTGGTAAAAGAAAACCCTGCAAGCATGTCCCCCCTCGTACACATACATTATGGTACAGCAGAACCAGGTTTGACGTCGTATATTCACACTAGATGCTTCCTGGGATAGATCACTCTGTATGCCCCTATACATATCCCAACACACGCACACATGATTCTGATCACCCAAACATGACTTTTTTGACATTTACCCGGAAGTGGTACCGTAAGGTGGTAAAAGTTTAGCCTGTAAACAGGAAGATGTCCTGTCTAGAATGTCCTGTCTAGACTATAAAGTGTTAAAGGGAGGTGTTTTACGTTAATGTTGCTGATAGACCTCGTCACAGGATTGTCTGGTTACAGGTGTGCGACCTGCTAGATTGGCATATCCCAGACGCTACTATATTTTTGCCACCTTCTCATACACATACATCTCTGACATTTTTTCTATAATATCCATGCTTTGAGTTCTTCACACTGTATCGAGGACGGGAGGGGTCGTAATGTTGACACGGAGGGGGTCACATATCAGCAACATCGCAGGGAGTGGGCAATCCCACAATGCCTTCTGTCAGCTCCTCAAAAGGCAGAGCCTGCTCCCACAATAACAGCAACACTGCAGAAACTGCTCTCGCTCTCTCTCTCTCTCTCTCTCTCTCTCTCGTTCTCCCTCTGTCTCTCTTGCTCTCACTCTCTCATGTGCGCTCTCTCTCTCTCTCTCGACATAAACATTGCTGTTCACAGAGAAAGAGAGAGTGCGAGAGAGAGCTCCCTTCTCACATATATGTCTGTTCTGTGAATGTTTTTAATACACAGTGTAAATCCTCGGATTTTGGTTTCTTCCAGGCAGGCGGACTGACAAAGGATGCCTCAGCCCTTCCCTGAAGCACACACTACAGTTTGCATCACATATACACACTTAATGCTGTGCAGTACGGTCGAGGGTTCCTCCAAAGGCAATAGCCTTATCCTGGGAACATTCAGAATAGCCTTGCTGCGCTGCCATCTTGCATAATTGCACAGATTCTCTGTAGATTTTCGGACGGGTAGATTACATCCAGACTCCTGCTCCCCTTAATGGATTTTGTAAGCAAAGTTTACAGCACTCTCTGTCTGGGGTCACAGTAGAGAAAAGCAGGGTTCTCCCCATGGAACACATGCAACGGGATTGGTAAAACACTAGCTGTAACAAAGCCCCGGCCTGTTGTCTCTTTACTGTCTCTCTTTCTTCATTCTAACTCCAGTGTAAAACATTCAGATTGAGTAACAGGGAAGATGGCTTATTTTCCCCAGTGGGAGATCTAAATTTAAAATGATTAAATGCCTAGAGTTGGAAAATAATTTGCACTTCCATTTGTTCGCCTCAGAGCTGCTATCAAATCAAGGATATGTCTCTGAATCATTAAACCAAGATTACTATTCGCAGGATTTATTGAGAACATTTCTCACATAGCATTGTGTTTTGTGCTCTTCCAAAACATTCTCTGGGATAAAAATCATTAAAATCAATGATTGTGTACTGCATTAAAGAGTAACAAGGCCACTGGCCAAATTTAATAAAAAAATGTCTGCGTTCAAATCTATTAATATAACAATAATATGAAGGAATCATCGCTACCTAAAAGCCTGCAAGAACTTATAGTACAATACCTTTCTCTATTTATTTGGGGTGTAACGGTTCTGTAACCGAGACCGAATCCGCAATACAAAACTTTTAAAGTATAACACGTCTCTGAATATTTAAAGTGCTATATATAATACATTTATATTTATTCTTCTTCATAACGTTGTTATACTGTAGCTAACCAATAATACATTTAATACATCTTACCATTAATGCGACTTCTGGAGCTGCATGGTTTTGCTGATGGCCTTGTAGTCTAACCGTTTCATCGAATAAATGTTGTCATTGCATATTAGACACACCGCAGAACCTGTTCTCTCCACAAAGGCAAATTCCTCTGTCCATTCGGCCTGAAATGTACGGTACTCCTCATCTTTTTTTCTTTTTTGTCATAAGGGTTTGATGCACACAAACTAGCTAATTGACTATCTGATTAAAAAGAGGAAAGTTTATCTCTTGACCTTGGCATTATCCAATGAAAATAGAGTTTTTGTGTCGACAGATTAAAATACATAAGAATGTTTTATATTTTGAACGTTATTGTTAACACTGTAATTTGTGTAAAATGTTTTACTTTCAAACGACAGTAGAATTATTTATTACTTATCGTGTTAAGAAATGTCGGCTAAAATTTGTCTGCGAGCCAGATGCAGTCATCGAAAGAGACACATCTGGCTCCCGACCCCTGCTATAGGCCTACATCATTTTTTTTCTCAATAATGGCCCATTAAGTACACTACGATGTCGGGGATTGCGGGTGTTTGGGTCTATTGCCTTCCCATTGTATTCTCAAACAATGAAATAATATCAAAACTTTATTTACAAACATAGCAAGGTGTAATTTAAGTGTAATTTCGCTGACAACAATAACTGTTGTGTTACTGTGACCATTGGGCTTTTCACATGGTCCTGTGTACCGGCTGGCAATATCTCGAGAGTAGAATCGTATCAGCTAGATAAGATAAAGGTAATGAGATCTGTCTTTCAACCAGAGGAAGGCAATGATGAAACACAGGCAATGATGAAAAAGTGGATAAGAAATCAAAGAGCAAATGGGGGTAGTGGTAGAATATGGGAAAAATACCATTCCTCTTCTCTTAAGACTCAACATGGATGGGTTTATAGTGAGCCAGCCTAAAACACGGAATAAAAGGTTGTCAACTGGATGATGGATAAGGAGGGAACCTTTTTTATAGTACATTATGATTAACACAAAATAATATTGCAAAACCCACCACGGCATATGGGTAGTGTATTGTTATTGTGATGATGCAGTCTGGCATATCTTGTAATATATGAAAAGGAATTCTTCTGAATTTGTGTCTGGAATTACCCTTGTAAAAAAAGGTTGTTGTTTTGGTTTGAAACTCCCAAGAGCAAGTGCCCCTCCAGAGTGCAGAGTTACTCTTCTCTACTCCTCTCCCCTCTACTCCTCCCCCTACAGAGCTCCTAGGCTCACACCGTTCTCTAGCCCTTCTCTACCTTTACAGCTTTCACGGACAGCTGTGTTCCAAAATGTAACACAACAGATATTTTGTGATTTAAAATCACTTTTTAAATTTTTGGTAATGAAAAATAATTCATTTGTTATGGTCTGGACCTGTGACCTTCACCAACTCTACTCCTGCCTCTGTCAACACAGAGAGATGTACTGAATAAGAGACTGGTTTCAGTAATTGGCCAGCAGAATAGTGCTGGCCAGACATGATAGTAAATAGAATGTGGGTTGAATATCAAGGTATACTCTTTTAAACTAGCTGTTTAAAAATTCATCTGCCAGGCATTTCCGGATCTTGCTCTTTATAGAGCGAGGTCATTGATCAGCACAGGTCAGACAGCAGGAAGCCAATTAGCTCTTCCTAACTGTCTGCGTATTCTTGTTTTGTTCTTTTTTTTTCTTTTATTCTTTCGGTGGTGCTTACCTAAACAGGCAGGTTTGCAGATGGCAATGGGCACCGGATTTCATCTGTCTTGTGTAGAGCGGGCAGTGTATTGACAAAGACCTAGCCGTCAGTGTGCATTTAGGAAGAAAGCTCATTAAGGAGATCTGAGAGAGACAGGGCACCAGGGCTAGGACAGGTGAGTGCTTGAAAACACCCTCGTTGTTGCTGTTGCTGTTGTTTTTCTCAGAGCTCATGTGGTTTCCGTTCACTTTGGTGCAAAGCGGAGACAAGACTAACAAGTAGACCTTGTTAGTATAAACATAATAAAAGAGCTTGTTAATTCAACAACTTGTTGTTGTTTGGAACTGCTCTACTGTTAAATTGCTCCTTGTGATATAAGTGGAAAGTAAATGTCTTTCAAGGGTTTTCATCAAAGGCCCTGGTTTTAATCATAGATGTTATGCTTAAATCAAACTATTTCCTTATCACGCAAGTTGAGTTAGGTTCACTACAAGTCAAAATTATTAAAATGCGCAAGGATAATAAATAGGAACCGGCTCAAGGTAAACCTTAAATTATACTGCAAGTGTATATTACTGTATTAGTAACAATTTCCATGACTGAAGGGTACTGAACTGAATGTTACAGTGAGGCTGCACCTTTCCCAATAATGATATTTAAGCATAGAGTATGCTATATTAACATACTTGCCCATCGCTGAGCTCTGTGGGGCTTTGTGTAGCTGAGACACTCCCGCGCTGTTGGGGGTGCTGTGGAAACAAGAGGAACCCTGCCAAAGACTCCGTGGTTAGGAGCACCTGACAGCCTTCGAGCTGAGAGGCATGATATTACCTCCTGATTCATAGGTGGGTAAGCAGGGGCGACACAAACCAAAATCATTAGTCTTAAAACAATCCCTCTTGCCACACACACACAAACACACACAATGTTGTGTAGAAATGCCCTTGAGTGATAACCTGGTTTGGTAAAACAATAATAGAAACAGATACCCTGAAATAACCTTCAGGGTATAGTTGAATTTGGAGACATTAGCAGTCCTAAAAGCACACATCACTCCAACAGACCATCAATGCACTGTATGAGTATATATTGGAAGCAAATAAGAGTTACATCTGGACACATTGGATGTGTTTTCCTGTATATCTAAATTTTTCATTTCTTCAATATTTCTGGGGTGGTGGTGAGTTGGTTGGATGCACTACAGTACATGTATAATTATTGTCGAGCAAAATGGTGGAAACTTGCCTCAGGTAATGTGTCACTGAGGACTGCAGTGTGTTGCCTATGTTGTGCTTTCTTTCTGGTACAGTACACAAAGATTTAATTCATCCTGAACAAAGGCCTGTCAGTCTCGGTTCAGGCATGTTTTTGCACCCATCTTACCTCACTTTATTTATATACTGTTGGAAAAAAGGGACTAAATCATCCCCCTAAAAGGTTAGTTAATATTATTAGTAGGCCATGTTTACGGTGATCAAAAAACGAAATCAAAACACCCATTTAGTGTGCATGTGCTTATTGGCTAATGCCTGCTTTTTTATGTTTATGTCTGCATCCCTGCACACTGTAATGATTTTTTAAATACCATTAACACTGTTTTCCAACATATCTATTTGTTAAAGCTATGCCATTCAATCAACATTAAAATAATTGGGCTGGCCTTTGTTTGTTTTCATGGCCTGTTTTTCTCCCCGGTGTCCAGTGGTTGTGGTGATTAAGGAGGGCAATTATCTCTGCTTCAAGCCAAATTAGATAGACATCTATCTCTCTCAAAGCCAGTTATTGACAGATTCTTACCCTTACCTTGTTTAGGGTGAAACATTAGGCTTCACAGACCGTGACAAGGGTGCTTGTGTGTTGACAATTCTATCATTTAACTAAAAAACATACAGTAGGGCCATTATGTCAACATTAGGAAAAAACAAACATTGTGCTTGATTGGATTACATTTGTGGTTAGAAAGTACTGTGATGTAATTTATTGCCGTATCCGTAGTGGTTGGAAGCTGTGGTTTGTGGTATTTGGTCTCCCATTCTCCCCTTAGAGCTCTTTACCATCACACATAACAGTAGTAGTAGAACAGACAGCATAGTGACTCCGGATGTTTCCTCTGCCCTTGAGCCAAGCTTTCACCATCTGTAATACTGTAATCTGACGAGAAAAAACCTCTCTGTTCCCTTTTTGGGCTCTTTCATTATGAAGCATTTGACTTAATGTGCCTCCATTAAGACACTGCTTGTCTATTACCTGCAAAACCTACCATAATAAAAAATAGGTTACTGTATGACCTTTCCCACAATCCACTGCGTGGTTTCTATTTTTATCCAGGACCATTGATGCTTGCAATCTTGTATCAATAGATGAAGTACAGTGCAACATTTATGAATCGACTTCAGCACACTCCATTGACACATTGTCCCCATTTCTTATCTGCTTGTTGGTGCGGGATATAATGTTATTTTGTATAGGTACAGTTGTATACGTGACCTGAGTAAGAATATGTAGCATGGCCCTTGCTGGCACGGGGGCTATAATGCCTTTGGCTTGTCAGCCTATTTGCTGACATTGTGGATGTCACCTATTTAGTTCACAGTGCACAAATCGTCTAATCCTTCCCAGACCTGCAGCACTCAAAATAGGCCTGAGATAGCAGAGCAGCATGGGACTAACTGAAGATGGACGACCTTTACCGTGACATTGATACCTTGGTCGCCCTCTTGTTTGACCACCACCCAGAACACATCAAATTGCAATGTGTTCTTATAAAAATATAAATAAAACAAAACTGAAGTTTGAGCTGAAATGTCCAAATATGTGGGTTTGGATAATATTGCGCTTTCCAAAGCGAAAATACAGTTCAGCTTAGCAGGAACAGGAGCAACAGGAGCAATAGCTCCGAATACTTCTGCACTAGAAGACTGTTATACTAGCCAGTTCCCAGGGCCGCAGAACATCTGCATTGATAGTGATGTATTCCTGACACTTATTGGGTAGCGTTATGAAACATGGCAGCTCTCGTAAGGCCCTAAAAAATAGGATTTGGTTTGCAGACACATATGAGTTCATGTAAATTACAGTAGTACATTTACACAAAATAGTTTCTATACCAGTTTAGATTTTTATGATGCCATTTCTATCCTGTGACCTTACAGTAATTAGAGTGTAAAGTTTACCAACCCAATGCTCTATGGTTCACTAGGCCTGACAAAAATAACCTTATTCCACATGGTGTTTTGGGATGAGCTTCACCTGTGTATGTGTGAATGTGTCTCTTAGGGACAGTCCCTGTTCTCCTGCTAACTTCCCTTTGCTGTGACCCAGTGTGCAGGCCTGTAACCTAGGGACATTCGGTAACTGTACCGGCATTAAAATAGCAAACAGAGGGAACAGAGTGTGTTATTAGATGCACTAGTTCCACGTCTCCCCGGGTGAGGCTATAAATAGCTGCTCACACTGGAATAGTTCGCCCCAGCGCAGTGGACGACAGCCGAAGAAACAGCTGCGCTAAAGCCAAGTCCTGTTAAATCAGCCCGGGTCACATGGTCGCACCCCTCTCTCTCTCTCTCTGTCTCTCGCTCTCTCTCTGGGTCTCTCTTCGCGCCCTTCTGTCTCTTTGTCTGTTTCTCCCTCTTCTCCAGTGTTTCCCGCTGGTTTGTCCTCCCGTCTCCTGGTGGATGCGTCACTCCATCACGTCCTCTCTGTACGCTCTCTTTGCCTTCCCTCCCCATTTCTCATCTCTCCTGAAGCCCTTTGATGGCAGTCTCTATTGTTTATCCTTCCCTTCCACTCGCTCCTTTACCCCCCACCCCGCCACACACACATACATAAACACTATAGTTTAGCTTCATCCTTGATCACTGGCACTCTTTCTCTTTCATGGCGTCCCTCTGTTTCTCTCTGTCACTAACTGGTTTTCTCTTGCTGCCTGTGTATCTTCTCTCTTTAGCTTTCCTCTCTCTTTTGCCTTTGTGTAAGTCATTATTAGCAGGGCTCCGCTGTGTAATTCGCTAATTGGAGCAGTCCTTACATTAACACGACTACATCTGCCATAGTCAATTGCTTTACTGTATCTTCGCAGATTATAAACCGACCTGAACAATTAATTAACCATGTAAGGGTAAGAAATATGTTTTGAATATCTTTACTTGCTGTACTTAGTACTTACAATACAATGTTATTTGAAAACCAAACGGCACTTCAGGGGCTTTTCAGCCACATTTGATCCCTTTCCTATTTTTATATTTGAAATGATTTTGAAATATGTTTTGGTATGTTAAATAGCTGTTTCCCCGATCCTGTTTCCCCGTTGTTGCCCTCTATCTCCGTCTGTCTCTCTGTTTGACATCATGTGTGTATATATAGCCGGCAGATGGATTCTCCCATGGCAGCCTGCTTCAGTGCCTCCCTCCCTGGTTCAGGCCTGCCGCCGGCCTCTCAAATGAAGTAGAAACGCTCTACGTTTACATTCCTTTACGGGCTGTTCCACCATCAGTTTGGACCTGCATGCATTATTCATATGTTCCCCTTCTCTATAGACATGCCCACGTAGGTACACATGCCTGCTCTACCTGTGTTCAGGTGTAGTGGTCTTACCATGGAGGCTGCATAGCATTTGTTTGACCCTAGAACAGCTCACATTAGCACATGAGTACATCTCTACTGAAAACACATGAGTACATCTTTACTGAAAACAGTACAAATGAAATACAAATGAAATCACATTCTTGGTGGAATGCTTTGGAATTTCTATTCATGTTAATCAGTCTTTTACAGCACAAGTGACAGTTTGACGTATAGTGATAGCACAGGTAAGAAAAATGGGCATAATATTAACTCACAGTGGGAAAACCTAGCCACTGTTCCATAGCTGTAGAACATACGCATAAAAGCTTTGTATGTTACTAAATTGTTGTTTATCACTTTCAGAAATACTTATAGTTCGGTTTCTGTCAATCAGTGTGACATTGTCGGGCAGTTGAAAGTGTCTTCAATGGCCCTGCTTGAAAGCAGATCCGGAGGAAACGGTAGTCAGTCCAGCTGGAAACCACTAACCCTATTTCACTGCCAGACATGACTTGCGTGACATATTGTAGTTGGTGCGAATGTGAAGAGAGATTGTAGAGGCCCTGTCCAGCCACAAGGGCTGAAATTTATGTGCTGGGCTCACACCAACACATACTACCCCACCGCAAAATGCTTGCAACGCTTTCAGGTAGGCATGTAGCCAATCGCAGCATAACTTTAGACCTGGGAATAGTACTTACACGCACACGCACACACACACACACACACATACCCTCTCCTACATGCGCACTATTTGCATCATGTGATAGGAGAGAGGCATCCTGACAATGTAGTGAAGTTGAAAGAGAGGATGGAAGAAGTATAGCCAAGTGGCAGTGTGTGTTTTAAGAATTTAGAAGACACTAGAAGTAACTATTTACACATATCTTATCATATTATCTCTTTCCTAAACTATGATTTAATGTGTCAATAAATAGGCTGTTAAAATATTGATATTGCTTTCTAGAGCATAATAATAGAGATATTGCTATAGGGCCATTGTTACTATTGTTACTACAGTATACAGTACCAGTCACAAAGGTTTGAGGCCTACAACACTAAGCTATCTAATCAGTCTATATGGCGGTTTTAGTAACTGAATCTTCCACTGCAGTGCTGAGAGGCCTAAGGCAGAAGAAGATAATGATCTTATGACTAAGTCAGTCTTTTTAGGACCAGTTTATTGTCATTGTTGTAGGGGTGGAATCAAATTAGGAAAATGGCAGCTGTGTCCATGCCATATCATTGAGAAATGTAATCCAATTTGACCAGACAATCCTATTGAAACAGACAGAGCACTGTTTTGGGATCATCTGTAATGTCACTGCGTCGCTGCTTTGGTCGGCTTTTTTTTGCTTGGCTGTGAGGCGCCATATTGGGCACCCTATGTGGCTGTGTTTAGCTGGGGGTTACAGTAGGTCTCTGCTATTGCCCCACACATTGTTCCTTAAAGGAAATGGGACAAACCCAACATGAACAAAAACGACGATTTTCTCATCATTCTCTGACAATGCTAGCCTAAATACTGTCAATATTCATTCATATCTACTTGTCAGATGTCTAAATTCTAAAGTGGCAGCTAAGGAGAGCCATTGTAAAATATAGCGTTCTCTACCCTGGGGTAATACGAGCCTGCCACCTCGGAATGAAGAAATGGAAGCCACCAAGAGCCTCAAAAGAGCCTCTGTGACGCCATTTGGTGGGCCGAACCCCGATGCATAGTTTTACGAATTTGGTTGTGACACATACTGTCCTAACCTTCAACACTAACCTTTTTATTTACTCATTGTCTCTGCTAGAGGGCTGTGCATCTTTGTGTCCTATCAGGAGGCCGTGAATGGCCTGATTTTAAAGCCACGCAATCAGATGCAACGTAGACAGTTGAAAGGCTCGCATGTGAACATCCGCCTTGCTATGTATCCCGAGGAGCAATGAACCTACAGACCCATATGGGCAGTAGAGCGTGTGCACATATTCTCTCACACACATATACACACACGTTCATCATATGGCAGATGATACCATCATGGTGTAATAGGTCTGGTGAATTTCCACGTATTTCCTCTTTCCCCTCAGAGACAGTAGCAAGTCACATGAGAGTAACAGGAGTGCCTACATGTGCTCAGACAAATCAAGAAGCCAGGATGCTTTCTGAACACATTTTTTTGTCCAACAGGGTGTTTCCATGCAGCGGGGGAGATGTGGTGCATTGATGATTTATTGATATTGTGTGTCATACCTGTAAATAATATGTATCTGGAATCACAAGATAACTCAAGACACAAGGACCACGATACAATATTATGACGATAGAGGCAACTCTGTAATACATACTGTATTACAAGACCATCATTTGTGTTACATCATCATAATAATAAATGAAAACATAAAATAGCAAAGATTTGTAAGTATTATTTACCTTTTTGCGTGTACATTAAAACATTTTTTTTAGTTTCCTGATGTTATATCGCTAGAGAAGAAGGGCCAAAACGTATTTGTATTTGTCAAAGTATTTGTTTTTGAATGTTTATTCCTCACCTAAACCTGTCTTTCTGTCTTTGTTGTGTTCCCTCAGGAGGCTCAGAAGGTGGCCGCTCCTGTCATCACTCAGGCAGCAGATGGGACACCTAAGAATCCTGATGAGAAGGAAGAGGTCCCTGCCAGCGAGGTGGGATGGATGACCTCTGTCAAAGACTGGGCTGGGGTCATGATATCTGCTCAGACACTCACCGGCAGGGTTCTGGTGAGTTGTTTTTTACATTGGAGTGTTAATGTTGTAAATCTACCAGTCCTGAAAATGACTGAACCCCACCCCCTGCCCGCAGTTAATGTTTCATAAAGTCATCGTTTTGCATTCTGATGAGTTAAGTTGTCCCCGGAACATCTAGACAAGTTCGCAAGTTCACACTCTCAAGTACAAATCCATTACACTGTTTTAATAGTAGCTTTCATAAACAAACTCACTTAACTCTATTGCCCTGACAGGTTCTTTAGGAGACACAGATATGATCTACGTAGAAGCTAGCTGTTGTCCAGTCCTTAGTGGACCTCTGGTGCTTGTCTAGCCAAACTGAGGCACTGGCATTTATCTAGTGTTGGCAGGCTTCTCTCTACTACAATGCACTCATTGCAGCACAGTGTAGGTCGCCCTACCATGGCTCAGCCTGCTGGGCTGACTAGAGTGTGTATTTGTGTGTGAGTGTGTGTGCGTGCTTGTGCATGTGAGGATGAAATGTATTCGTCGACTATGAGGAGATCCAATGCATTGTTAGCAGGTTAGAAGCTTACCACTGTGGCTTTTCTCTTGTTACACTATAGCTTAATGCTTCTCTTTAGTACTGACCATGCCTTCTGTAGTTCTGGCCATCTCTGTCTTCCCACTTTCCTTCCTACAGGCTAACTGTTTAGCCTGCTCTTGATCTAACCAGGCAGGTCTTTTGCCCATTTCCACGCTAAATAATATCCATGAATCAGATGAGTGCATTATGCAACACGATGGCATAGTCTTTGATAAATCACAAAATCGAAATAGTGTGCGGTTCACAAATCCATTATCTAGATAGGCTGAAGTTATTTGGGACGCATATTGAATTCACTGGTCATGATTTTGGCGACCCGCTGAGCACTTTAATGGTCATATATATTATTCACTGAATTTCAGTTCCAATTCTTGCATCATGGACTCTAGAACTTTCGAGAATTTGTGGCGCATTCTTGCTTTTGATGTCATTTGATGTTATTTGAGGGAGAGACAGTAGACTTGTCATTCCTGCTTGCTGTTTCTGTGGTCACAGAGGGCATCAAGATTAAAATAAGTATTCACTTTACTTGTCAAGTACCTTAGATGTCAGAACTGCCTGTTCTGATAGCATCTGGAACTATCTGGAAACAAATAAAAAGATGCGCAGTGTGCATTTGCACAATAAAATGGCCCTCCATCTTTAATATGACACAGCAAAGTTTAATCATCACCCCAGAAGCCAAACGAACGGCAACAGCAGTGACAGGCAGTATGTTGCTCAGAGCTAACTGTCGGCTATGGGAGCTGTCCGAGCGGCAGACATCTTGCCAAGCTGAGAGGAAGAGAGAAGTGAGATGCCCTGGCGATGTTGAAGCACTTATTTTAGAGTCATTTTGAGAAGGAGGCACCGAAAAAATTTTGGAAAACCGAGGGAAAAAAAGCAAGGAAAAGTTAAAAGGAAAAGTCTCAAGCATGTACAGTAAATGTAGAGGAAAATGTAGAAGAAGAATATAGTGTGAATTTATATATATATTTTTTCTGTAGTACATCACTGCTGTTAAAGGCATTCTTACTCTTATTTTATAGCATGTTATTATGGTGAAGACATACATTTTCCACACTGGAAGAATACATTATTTGCCAACACCACCGTCAAAATTGATTAAAGATCCAATTTATATGCAATTGTTTATACTGTAGCTGTGTGTGTGTGCGCTAGGGATGTCCCAGCCACTTTTTTGGTATCCTGATGCGATCCGATCCTTTCAATATTTAAAGCTGCCAATTCTGATCCGATCTGATTTCTTAATAAATATTTAAATATAGAATCCTGAAGGGAGCTGTCAATTTACTAAATGAGCCTCTCTTTCATCTCCCTGTAGATGCAGTTCCCTCCCTCTTTCATCTACAGATCGGCTCTCTGTTTATGTATGTGCGAGAATGCGAGAATAACAAAGAGACATAGAGTTCAGCTTTTACACAGAATGAGTAGAAGAGGGAAGAAAAATGGGGCTTTAAAGGCAGAGGTGAGAGTCAGTGAGATCTTCTCCCGTTTAAGGTTGCCCCCCAACACGAAGATGAAATAAGGTGGTGGCTGGTATAAAAAAGAAATTCTACACACAGAGATACCTTTGCATTACCTGCTGTGATTTGTACTACTTCTGCTGAGGTGGATAATTGTCCCCAGCAGGCCGTGTTTGCTCACATTCTATGTCTAAGGACATGCTCTGCAATGGTGAATAAGGGTCTCTCCATGTGGGAAAAGTCTATGCATTTGTGAACGTATCTATGTACCGTTTATAAGGTCCGTGCCTTTCGTGTGTGTGGGCGTGCGCTTTTGGTGGGATTCTTGCCCTCCAGTCAGCCCTCCAATGCAGATCATAATTGCAATGAGCGTCCGCGTAAGTAAACAGAGCCTGGCAGATAACCATGGCAACTGTCACGTAGCAGTGTGCAGTCATCTGCTGTCTGCTGGGCAGAGGAGAGCAATACAAATTTAAAAAAAAGAAGATGTATCCTAAACATACAAACCTGCCCGCCCACATCCGCCCACACAAACACACGTGGGGGAGTGGGGGTTAAAGCTCAATGCTTTGCAAGGCTTCTACTATTTGAGGAGGGGGGAGAGAGCCAGTCATATTGAGACAGTTTGACATGGTTACACAGAAAGGCAGGGCCCTCCTCCCTCTTTTCATTTGTTTTCCTTTGATGACTTTGCTGCTAGTGAAAGATCAAGTATGCCCACGGGCTTATTGAATTACCAGACAAATCTGAATCCATTCGTGGCAGCAGTTTGGACCCCGTATTGCCAAATTACCAGTGTTAGAAAAACAGGCCCAGTTTTGTTTGTTTATCAGGGCTTAAAACTGCTCCGCGTTGATGGGGAAAAAGACTAAACGCATAACTGCCGCCACTGTGTAGCCATTTAGGGGAGGCATGTGCTGCATGAGAAATGGCTCATTGGGGTCATCATCAGGCCAGTTCTAGAAGGGGCCTCCACCCGGAATCATTGGCCGGGTGAGAAGAAAGCTATTATGGCTCGTGGCATCGCTCACATCAAGGAATAACAGTCGGCAAAGGTCGGCAGGTGGTTGTGTGTACGCTGACACACACAGACACACCCTGTTTGTGACTTTATGAGGATAAAGGTTGATGATCATGCAGCGTTTCCACAGAATAGTCGTTTATCAGTATCTGTGTCAGTAAGATACCCATACATGGACATACGCTCACAGCCATATAGCCGTTTTTGATTAGGTTTAGTGTCACCTTGTGTGCCTTTTTATAAAGACCAGGATGGCATAGTGGCTGCTCACTGTGACCCACTATCCCTTCCCTATCTATGTAGGTCTTTAGCTTTTGGTGTCGGCCACCACCGGACTATATAGCCTAATGAAATATTTAGCACCCAATAAGCCATGCCTTACAGTGTAGCTGGCTTTCCCAACCCAACCCAGAGTGAAATAGAGAGGCATAAATAAACCTGTCAAAACATTGTCTAGACATACAATAGATATGATCGGGGGGACTCCTGAACCGACCAATGACCAGCCTTTAACAGGATAGATAAAAAAAATAAAATCTGTGTTTATTTGATTGACGGGTGGATTCCGAGAGGACACAGTCCTGGAACGCTGGTTCTAGCGCACCAAGGAAGGGGACGCGTGACTGAGCGCCAGCTGTCCACTCAAAGTGGCGACCGAGGTGAAAGACGGCATCCGCAAAAAAGCACCTCTGGCGGGGCACATGGCTCATTGCCCTTTTTGCCCGAACGCGTCACCCCAGATGCTTTACAGAAATTACGTCATTAGGCACTCAAGGGCACAAAGTCCAAGGCAGCGAGTCGCCAGACAGCTGGAAACATGTCGCAGTGTCTCATCTATAATTGACTCGCATTAATGCTGCAGAAACAACCCCGTTTAATCCCATAACGTCCAACCAAAACGCTGGGGATTAGAACCATTGTGTGTAGATCTATCCCTCCGATGGCACTATACGCTGGCTTTGCGCTGGCACGCCTGGTCCAGAAATAGGTCAGCCCTGCCATCTTTGTTAATGGGATCTTGGGAGGAAACCAGGGACCATCTGTTCACACGGACCGCTACCCCCCCCCCCCAACTCTATGGTCGTCCCTGCCCACCCACCCACGCACAGCATGGCACAGCATGGCACGCTGGAATATTGACTCGTATCATCTACCTTTAGTGTACCGCGTCCATCTCCGTCTGTGCGCTGCATCCAGCGATCGATGGAACACCACGTAACACTTTCCCTGTCCCAGTGTGTCGTCTGTCTGCTCATCTATCTGACTGCTTCTCCTTATGTCCGCCTTGCCACTTCCATCTCCCCATCACGTCCCCCCCGTCTTCCTCGGTGGTTCCTGTGAGTCAGGACTATGGCTGACGGTGTTGGGGGGGGGGGGACTTGGCAGCGGGCGAGGTGAGACTGTGTGAGCCTCGCAAGGGCACTGTGGGGAGGATCCTTTTGTGTGTGTCCTCAGATGTCACGTCGTGGAGAAAATAAGTGTGAATGTGTTCTCGCACTCTCCCCATGCATGCTTTTCCTGTTGAACAACAAAGCACCGGTCCTTCAATGTTCAACTTTACAGGCTGGCACGGCACGTAGGAGTGGATGATATGCATATGCTTTACGTATAAGCTATATTTAATATTCCCCTACACTCAAAAATGTGTCTTCCTTGTGTTTAACTCCTCTTCGAGGCTTGTCCCTAGCTAGCTACCGAGAGTTTTTGTCTGGAATTTTACACTGGGGCAGTTTTTTCTTCCACTGAAAAGGACTTTTCCTTACTTCTGCTAAGATCTGATTTGGAGGCATGTACTAGTTGAGGCGTCACAGTTGTAAACCTATGGTGATCCAACATGCAAACCACAGGAGTGCATTCTTGAAACCAAAACATTTAGCTTCCTGGTGTACCTGCTAGTGTGGCGACAATCTAAAATTAACGATATAAGTTAGCGATGTAAGGATGTAATCTAGAGCAAGGAACCTTCTTTCACATTGTATCAGTATGTACCGTACATGTACATGAATGTCCATATCAATGATTGAATGATGTGTGTGTGTAATAATATTCCAGCTGTCTAATTAAGCATCCCCACAGAGAATGTGTGGAACTAATCAACTACTATCTATAAACCCATTAGCATGGGCACAGCTGTCAAGGCAACACAACCCCCCCCCGCCATATTATGTGTACAACTAGCAGGGCAATGCGCGTCTCGTGTCCGCTGAAATTCGCAGCGTTTCATTTAGCTTATTGCCTCCTGTTGCAGAGCACGGATGCTTTCCCAACACACGTGGCATGGATGTGGCTAGAACGTTTCTGCGTGGCGTTCCGCTGCCACATGCAGACGTGCACGCACACACGAGCGCCCCGCAGTTGATGCCCCGTAGACGTTAGATGTTAGAAGTGAAGAGCCACAAAGAACTCTCGGGGATGTTAAGTATGTAGCCCAACCCAATTTCTCCGTGAATTGCATTCTAAATCAATAGGCGGCGGCGAGCGACAAATCCAACAATTCTTTACCATTTTATATCTGTTTGATGTCCAAGTGACAAAATGTTCCTTCATAATGAAAAACAGTTTGTAAACCAATTGGCTCCTGGTACGTCTACTCGGACTTGGTGCCCTCTGAAATTGCCTGTGTGTCACCTTGTAAGTTGTAGCCCCTCCATCTCCCAAGTTGCTGAGGTTGGCTAGATGTAGAGCTTATTCATTTGTCATTTGCCATAATTTATCTGTCTAATCAATGGCAATCCAATTGTCATTGACTTCAGTCCTGTGAACCATGACGAATGGACTGTTTATGCTGCAGGGACCACAGGGGACAAACACTGCAGACAGAGAGAAAGAGGGAGGGGGGGGGGAGAGAGAGAGAGAGCAAGACACGGAAGAGAGAAATTAAGGGGTGGGTGAAGATAGTGAGAAAGATAGTGGACAGGTAGAAAATCTTTTCCCAAGTAGCATTCACACCTGCTGGGAACTGATAGGAACTGTGGATCGATCGATGCAGTAACTGTCTTGTAGAGTGAAGAGTGCTATACCACCCAAGTATTGTACCAAGTATTGGAAGGACATCTGTATACATTTAAGTTGTTTAACATGCTTTAAAAAAATCTTTTCATGTAGGCAACAAAGGATGTTTTTTTTAGACTACAGACACAGGAATGCTATGTAAATTATACTAGCTGGCTAGGATTAGTTGGGACGCTGCCATATTAGAAACATAAATCGCACTGAGCGCAGGAAATGGAAGCCTTCACAAGGCGTCACAGGGAGGCAACGGGGAGCCCTACCATTTGCGCTGCGTACTATCGGCTGGTAATAATTCACATCTATGCATATAGTGGAAGACATTATTTGAAAAATACCACAACTATCAAAACACACTGCATTTTGTGCACACAGGTGCTTCTATTGTATTTTGCCTTTTCTATTGCCGTCTGACACGTTAAATTCCCTGGGCTTTAATTTGTAACCGACTGGGGGAAATGGAAGTCTTCAATTTGATCTCAATTTGTTCTCATGAGTGATATTCCCTGAAGGCTGCTTTAGGGCCTGTCATAACTCCGAATCCCCCCCATCTATTAACCCGGTCGTTTGTCACCTGGTGCCGGTGATACGGACCCTTATTCTGCAATGCTAGCCTCGATTCACCCTCACTATCTCCATTCCTCGCCTGCCGCCTCTCTGCTGTATATAAAAGGTCAGTGTAGGAGACACAGGAAAGATGTTTCATTTGCCTGGCCAGCCAGCCTGCCTGTCTGAGGCACGGTGGCTACGTTATGGCCTCATTAGTTTTCCTTGCTCCCAGACTAGACATAGGGGGACAGCCCATTCATTCTCAAAATCCCATCCATAAATCAAATCATGGCTTTCTAACTCAAAAGTATGGACTTTGAAGTAATTGTATCCTTTTTATCCTCAACTGTGCTTGCTCCAGTATGTATTACTGTACGCAAAAGTCTGCAGTTTGTTGTAAAGAAAACAAACATCACTTAGCTAATTACTGCAAACCTTCTAACGGTAAATGCTGGTTGTTTTTTTAGTCTGAGTAATGGAATGGATGTCAATATTGATATTACTTAAAAACCTATTGGCTTACGATTGACATAGAAGTTGAAAACTTTAAGAAAAATCACATGAGTTTTGGGAGTATATGAGAGCTTCTCCTGGTGACAGATATATTGACTGCTGGATCCACAAAGACAGGCAAACATCAGGGATTGCCACAGACAAATACTGTTGACAGGCAGGCAGAAAATAGCACACAGACAAGTAGGCAGTCACAGAGAAAGCAGACATTCTACGCTTTGTCATTTGGAAGCACCCGTCTCCTCAGGAGAGGTCATTGTCCACCCTGTCTCAGTATGGTCTATGCTGAGTGAACCCCGGGAAAGATACATAGCTAATCAATCAGAACAGACTGCAGCTCATTGTTTCTGCCTGATCAAACACTACTGGCACTGACAGGCACTTCCTAAAGCCTCTTAAAGCCTTAAAAAGTCAAGATTAGGAACACAGTGTATTAAAAAGTAACCGAAAACTAAAATCAAATTGTCGAAACGACCACCCTCTACCCTCTTGAACTGAGGATATTGCTGCTGCTTTTTCTTTAAGGTTGCCTTAAACTGATAAGGTAATGAGGTTTATTATATTTTCTATGAACTGTATGTTCATACAAAAGATGTACTAAATATGTATGTATTGTACTGAACCATTCCTTTATTTCTATAAAAAACATACTTCAGATGTTTTAAATAAAAACATGTTGTGTATGCATAATACCTGAACAGAATTACCGTTTATCACCATGAAATCCTTCATTTGAAATTGCGTTCAGAAGTGCTTGTACCACTATTGTGTATGTGGTATGGTGACACAAATGTTCACTGCTCTTCCCCCTGTGGTCAATAAACACACACTATCCCTTTAATGGGGTATATAAATATACTGGAGAACGTAATCGACTGTAGACTATAATATCAAATATACTTGATTGATTCAGATCTGCATTATTACAGCGCACAGGAAAATGAATTACTTACCTCCACAATAGAATGATTTTAATTAAAAAATTATACTTACAAATGTTGAGTGCAGGGAATCCCACTAAACTGTAAACGTTCATACTGAGCAGCAGGGTGGCCCTTTTTCCCCCTTTGGGGAGCCATAAAGCACTACATAGTTAACTATTCATTATTAATACGGTGTTAACTCTGCATGTCGCACACCGCGTGCTCCATGAAACATTTGACGTCTTTTCTGCTCTCCTCTGTCCGTTTATTCATCAGTATTTCAGCAGGTCTGAGTCAGAGAGAGAGAATGTGGGAGGGAGAGGATCAGAGGCAATGAGGCTGACTGCATCCCTTGCTCCTGCTTTATAGGGTGGACATAACGGCTTTGCACGGTAAAAGATGGATGGTGCGGCTCTGTTTCCCTTTTAAAACACAACTAAGAGGCCACAAAAACTAACTGTCAAATAATGCTTTATTTGTTGGACAATTTAGTACCATTTGTGTGTGTGTGTGTATGGTACATACATAAACCATGCAACCTGCGTCTGTGGCTGTCTGTGTGTAGGCGGTTTATCGCTGGTTGTTGTGCTACTATATGCCTCATGTTTCACTCCTTTATTGACCTCCCCGCGACTCCCGTCCCTCATCATACGTAGATGCGGTCTCAGATTCACTCTGAATACGCTGTTGTCACTCGTGTCATATTTACCATTCTAAATGCTTATCGCAGGTGTCGATGGAGGATTCAGTTTCCCAGACGTCTACCTTTTCCTGCCCACTGCTCACTCTTTCCATGAAATCACTCGGCTATCACAGGTGATAAGAAAGAAAGGGGAGGGGAGAGGTAGATTCTTTTATGGAGGGAAGGGTGAATGCGACATAGGGACGGATGGAAAATGTGAGGAAACAAACACGGATGGGAAGCCAATAAAATACAATTAGTTGCAGATGCTGTTTCAAGATGAATGTACTATTGTTTGATAGAATCCTCTTGCTGACTCCCAGAAGCCTCCAGTTTCTCCCAGCTGCCCGTTAGGGTATTTGATTTCTGCTGAATGCTTTCACGGGCCTCATGGTGGGTGAGTCAGAGAGGTGGAGACATTTTAGCATTGTAACCGATGCTCTCTAATGTCAGGAACCATGGCAGGGTGCTAATTAAATGGTTTTAGGTCTTCATCTGCCTCTGGCCCTCAAATTGCATCAGTATTGACTTCAAAGCCTCGAAGCTTCAAAGTAGCACCAGCAGCAGACAGACACATTTCCCTACTCTCCTCTCTTCTCCTCTTTTCTCCTCTTTATTTTGACTTTACATATAGACAGATGAAACTCTACTAAATGAGTCAGATCATATAAAAACATGCCAGCAAGCTCAAACCTGTATGGTTTTCTTCAGTACTTTGTCAGGGACATTCAGTAGCGTATGACCAGAGGTATTCTTAGTTGGCTAAATTGACATGTGTCTCTGTGTTTGTGTTCATTGTGAAAACAGTGTACAGTGTTTTCACTTGAGCGTAGCTGTGTAGTATTTATCTTGTTATTTTACACTCTATGTTAAATAAATAATGAACTCGACAAGTCCTCAGCATAAAATCAAGTCCTCAGCATAAAATCAACAGGCCCAGCAGGTCTATGTTAGACTGCAGCATCCTTGCTAGGCTGGGGCACTCTTTGCATGCTCTATCTGACTATAGGATGTTTAGCAGATGTCTAAAGCCCTCTCAGATGCATATCTTCACTTGTCCCCTACTTTCACAAGATGCCTGATCCCTGTAGAGTCCAAGGAAACAAATGCAAGTTATTCAACGTGACAGAAACTATTGCCTCTATTATCTTTTAGCATTGCCGTTTCCAATTCCATAGATAGGCCAACCGTAAACCAGAGGAGAGGACTGCCACAGGGCTTCATAAAGGAAGTAATCAAAGAGTATATCTCTGTGACAGGAGGGTTTCAAGGGCCAGCACGTCCTCACTCATGTAACCCATGTAGCCCAGGAATGGCTTAAGACACGAAATTCGCTGGATTTGCACTGCGACTGTCAGTAGTGTCTTCAGTGAATAATGGAGTCATCTAGCAGTGATGAAGACATGGTAATTGTATCCATCCTGAGAAAGTGTTGGGTACACCTCTTGTTGGACTGGAGAGGACAACGGGGCGTTTCATAATCTCATTCAAGGGCTGAAGATGTACCACAACAGGTTCAGACAATTTCTGTGGATGTGGAGGTGGTGGAGTTCGAGGCTCTCTTGGGTATCTTGGCTCCTCACCTGGGGAGACTCCACGACGAACTCTGCTTGTCACTTTCGATTGGTGAGGTAATAATTTTCGCATGTGAAATTTCACAACAAACAAGACTGATCCAAATGTACTTTACCGAATTTTGTCCTTGGTGTGTATTTAATGACCTGCGTGATTTTGTGCTAATATTTCGGACTTGGTGTGTAAAGGCTTTTAGTCTTGAGATTTATCCTTTAATAAATTTTTTAATGCTATATGTACAGGTATGGAATATTTTATTCAATGTTATTCCCAGTAGTGCCATTCTACAACATTACATGTGTGTCTTTCGGTTGTCTCTCATCATCCTTGGCTTCATATTTATACTTTTGCAATCCCTGAGGTTTGCAGTTATATAACGTTAAAACAGAATGCAAAAAGAATAAAACGAAAGATCTTAGGTCATGCAGTCTTCATCAACATTCATCAGCAACCGGATTCATCAACATTTGGAGTTCTGCATCACAACCGCTGCTTGAATTGCTTCGTTGGCAGTCAGCCCTGTGAAAGTAATTGTACATGCAAGAGACTGAGATGTGATTGTACATAACACTTTTAATGTGGGGAGACAGAGAGATGCGAGGCAGGTGGGAGAACAGCGTGGATCCTGATAAAGCTCATTGCTGATATTAAACCTATCAAATATTCCATCTCGGGAGAACGGCGGTTCACATTTTACACATTTAAACTGTGGCCTCCCAAATGGTGAGTGCCTACATTTTATGCCCGACGATGTCTCAGAGCTGGTATTGAGTATTAATAAGGGTGTCAGTACTGGTCAGTGTTCATCCAGAGTGAAAGGCTATTGCCAGAGGAAAGGTCAGGGCTGATGCATGGTAGCGTAGAGCTCAGCTTCATGTCTTATTAACAGGGGTTAGGGCTCCACGGGGTACCACACATGCAATGTATTGATTTTGCCACTGAAGGAAATGAGCTTCTTAGAAATGTAGAAGTTGAGCTTCTTAGAATAGGTCTGCTCAAACATTTTGACCGCTGACCCTCAAAAAGAAGGGGTTCATTCATTCCATGCCATGTTTTTGTGATGCATCTGGGTATTAGACATAAGAGAATGAGTCCATCGGCAATAAAGTTGGTCATTTCATTATAATTATTTCTTAAGCTTGCCACCAGGCACAATCTGCCAGCTCGATTTATAGCAAAAAGACTGAAAAACGATTGTTCTATTACCTCATCAATAAACAGCTTGTAAAAAAGCTGATGTTCTGAAATACTGCTGTGTCCCCCTCTACTATTCTCTTCAGTACAAACATACTTGCAACGAGGCAATGGGGCTCATGGGAAAAGTCTTTACTCTGGGGACTATCGCTTCCTTGTATCCTAAATAACCATCAGCACCAAACAGCAATAAAAAATGTGTGCACACTTTTCTTTCAAGGTCATAAAACATGCTTTGAAATATGAATCATTAAAACAATTGACACTATTATGCACAAGCTACTGTACATTGACTAATGTGTTATTTCTAAAAAGAAATCCTGACATTCTGTTTCTGGTGGCGTCCAATTAGATTTCGTTTTTCATTTCTAAGGAGAGGGAATAATAATTATCTTCATTCAAATGAATGAATAGCTGTATGACTCAAGTTGAATTAATAATATACACCCCAAAAGGCAAAGGAACAGAACCATTTAGCAAATTAGCCCTTCTGTTCATCTCCCTTGCCATAACTCAGAATTACAATAGCGTGCTCTGGGTCGGGGAAATGCAATTGAAATTCAATACTAAAGCTTATTTTTTGTATTATTGTAAGAAGGGGCCCCCACCTCCTCATACACAACATTTTGAAGGCCTGCTCGGCAAACGCAAATGCCGTAGTGTAGCTATCGCTGTCATACCACCATCCAACCTGCTGGCAGGTAGACAATGAGGCAGACCATGTATTGTATGCTGACGGCTGCTGTCCTGTGCTAGCAGCAGACAGAGGTAGACGGGTCAAGATTAAGATGTGAGATCGTTCCTCTCAGGGCCCAGGTATACCCTTATCCACCTGGCTGGCTGAGCTGAGCTGAGCTACAGCATGTGTGGTGGTCCTTATCAGATGCGGAAGACCAGGAACACACTCTGAGTTTGCCCTGCTCTCCGGTTCTCGTCAAAGCCTGACAACCTAATAACTAATACGAGGTGTCGTTCCCCCGTAGCCCTCCTTGTGCCTCTTCACCTGCGCGCGAGAGGGCCCCAGCCGGCACGCTATTGGTTAGCAAAAGTAGGGCTCTGTTCAGAATGACAAACTTGTTATTAACCTTCAGGAAATTAGCTGCAGCCTTGATTTAATTAGATGAGGCTCATGCCACTGCGGTGTCTCCCCTGAGACTATATACCTATATGCCTTGAGGATGCACAGGTTTTAAGGAGGGGCTGGTCGTAAAGAAGGTGTGTTGGCAGCTAAAAGTAGTTCTATTGCTTTTCTCCTAATGCACTGTGCGACTGTTCTCATCCATTAGCCTTATTGGGAGGGAGAAACAGAAGTTTTTAATTCCATATTTGGCATGGCCCTGCCCTTATCCAGCCAAATACACTGTGACATATTTCTGGCCCGGATGTAAAGGCTCCACCCTATTCCAGGATAGCCATTAAGCAAAGTAATTGCTTCACATGCATTCAAATAGGAATGGTACTGGTGTGATAAAGTTTTAACATTATTTGCTCTGACAGGGATGATTTATACTATGATTAAAGGCCCATAATGGAATTGTGTGGCGGTAACTGGTGCCTAGACAACAGTGCGGTGAACTGAATGCATTATACTGTAGCCTTCAGACCTGATGGAGAATAAGCAATACAAAAATACCCGTTGTTCTCAATTGATCAGATATTAATAATAATAACACTGGAGCTTGCAGCCTAGATTTATAACACTGTGGCCCTGAATGGTCTGCAGGGCGTTGCTCTCAAGCTGTACTTTGAACCCACAGCTGCAGCTAAAGGATTTAAAGTTGGATGGGTGGACATTTTCACTTGACGTAATGACGTGGCAGTCCCGGCTTAAGTACTGTATGTCTAGAGGTATTAAATTAGAAGTATCATCTATACAGGACACTTACAGTACATATTGATAATGTGCTGCAGGCTTGTGGCTGATGCTAATATTCAGAAACCAAACTTAAATGAACACTTCACCCTCTCTACTTCATGCCATATTTTCGAATTTGACTCTGGTCTCTTTCCTGTATACTTTTATTTCTTTACAGTAAAACAAAAGCCCATTCCAGGTCAAATACTGTAGCTTTAAGGCTTTAGTGGGCTAGTATTGGGAAAGCCAGATATGAGAAGTCTCTTAAGCTTTCTACACTGTCTTGCAAAACAAGGCTTTGTTGTTTTGACTGTTTATAACCCACAGACCTTAATTAACATTTCCTTACAAGATATAGTGTGCAAGCATTTTCTTTTACATTTATGTAAAATGTCCCCAACATAGCCAAAACAGACGTGTTGTGACATGTGATTCTTTAATACAGTTAACAAGGCACTTTATTTGTCTTTATTGATACATAAACATGTATTATACCTGAGCACAAGCACAAGTCAGAGCATTGTAATCTATGCAGATTTACATTTATTCCACTACTGGTAAGCTTTTAAACAAACACATTGAAAAGAAGGGCACATTGACAAGATATGCAAAGATTACTTCCTTCTCATATGTCTTTAGGGAAGATTATTGTGCCTTCTATATGTTTAAATATTTTATATTTTCTCCTCAATGATTCTCCATATTCTAAAGGTCAGTGGGTAGTCTACATCATTTTATTCTCATAAAACTGTTAAAAGGTGAAACAGGCGGGTGGATCGCCAAAGGCTATACTGTACTACACCTGTTTCCAGAGACAGGGGTCTATAGTCATCAATACACTATGTTTTGTAATTGATTGTATGTCTTTTACTGACTCAAATGCATTTTTTGTTACATGAGACCCTATTACTACCGTCGATATTCTGCATTTTAATGTTGTTGACATTATTTGTCTGTTTCAGATATTTGTTGTAATATAACCCTGTGTGAACCAGTGCTCCTCCTCTAAGTTGTACTTGCATCTAACTAACTTATTGAAGTGCAGTTTGTACTTTTCTTGTGTTGACGCCAGCAGCCATTTGGCACCAGTTAAAAGATACAGCATATTAGGATAGGCTAATTTGAATATTTCTCATCCTAATAAGAAAAATGCCGATGCTTACACTAATTCCTCACTCAGGAACATTTAAACGAGGTGAGAAAGAAGGTGACCTAAATAGACCATTGCGACTTCCAAGCTACTGAGTAAGATTCACCTTGTTAGCTTGTCAGAACCAAAGAGTTTGGACAACTTGGTTTTAACTAGTCTATCCTATGATTGGTTCAGGGGCTGTCATGTGACTCACAGGCACCATCTTGTTACCCACCTCCTCCATCACATTACATTACACTTATGTAGCCAAAGAATTTGTGCAGTCATTTTATATGGTTTCTTTACAGTTAATGAGGTAAACAGACACGGGTTTATCTCTGTAGGGATCATTGCCATGTTGTCAGACACTTCTAATAACACTTATGAGCCTGTTGGTTGCAAAAACAAGTGCTTTACTTTGCTTGCCCCATACGATTACATTGTATAGCCGTTTGACCTTGGGTAAAACTCTCTTTATTTACTGCTTTGGTCATGACTAAACAGTTTGTGTTCTTCCTCATAATACTTATTTAGCTGAACGGTGTTGCATAACTTGTCCTTTGACAGGATGATTATGGTCAATCCAGTGTGTCAAAACTGTCCAGGAACATACCATGTGCAATTTAATTATATTCATGCTATTATTTTCAAACGAACAGGACTTATACTGTGTAATTGTTAAATGTAGGAACAAAGGAGATATTTTCCCATCCCTGGTTTTTGTGTCCCTTCACGGCACTGTTTATATAGTTATGATAAAAATGTGCCTATGCAGCACATTACATACAATACATTCCACTTTGCAAAGATTGTAGAAAAAGACGACCATAAAAGGTAGAACCCCTTCACATTTGTGTTTTACCATTAATCTAATTATAACTCTTTTCAGTGGAATTCTTTTTAGGCTTGTAGTTTCCTTGAGATGGCTGACAATAACCTTCTTGTTTTTCCTTCCGTCTGTTTGTATCATTGTGATGGTTTGTGGCAGTATATGGGCTGGGGGTAAACCCCCATGGTAAATCCTAAATATGCGCTTCTGTACCCATGAATTCAGAACAACGTCATGGCAGAAAAGTGACATTTCACTAAATATAATTTTGCCCTCTAGCTAGGTCTGTACAAGCTAGATTTTGAACACTGTGTTAAGGCCGTGGGTTATTCTGCTGCAGTCATGAAATAGGGGGACATTTCAGAAGCTCTGCTGGTGGGTGCCAGGCGGATATGGGATATAATGGGAAGGTGAACAGTTTCTCCTCTAGCTGTCTCTTTGCAGTCTGGTCACATTCATCCTCTCATCTTCCCCCTGCTGGCATAATCCCAGCAGGGGTCCGCGCTTCAGTCTCGCTCAGACACACACGCGTACGTGCGCACGCACACACACGCACACACACGCACACACACGCACACACACGCACACACACACAAAAGTGGAATACATGCACACTGAGTATGCGCACGGCGTCAC
>JAOEHI010000007.1:3048714-3070255 GCA_025447815.1 Percopsis transmontana | reverse complement strand
TGTGTGTGTGTGTGTGTGTGTGTGTGTGTGTGTGTGTGTGTCTGTGTGTGTGTGTGTGTGTGTGTGTGTGTGTGTGTATGTGTGTGTGTGTGTGTGTGTCAGTATTTCCCCTAATCTTGAGCTGGAAGCCTTGTTCAAGCGCCACTTTACACAAGTGGAGTTCTACCAGGGATCTGTTCTCAACCCTAACGATCTGGCCCGAGTAAAGGTATAGTCTGCAATAAATTGACTCATAAATCACAAGTGTATGACAGGCACATGATTTTAAATGATTACCAATAAGCTCCCATGATGGATGGCAATTCATTGGAAGTATTCAGTGGGGCTACATGTGTCTTACCTCGGTGTTCTGCGGTACATAGATTGAGTCAGCAGATGCCTGCCTAATCCTAGCCAACAAATACTGTCCGGATCCCGACGCCGAGGATGCCTCAAACATCATGAGGTACCGTGTCCTGTGGACTTTGAAGTCAGTGGGAAATGTCGTCTATAATTATGTGCCTCACATCCCGTTTTTATTTTGAACCTGTAGGGTCATTTCAATAAAAAACTATCACCCAAAGATCAGAATCATCACACAGATGCTACAATATCACAACAAGGTAAGACCAAAGTTTTAGATAGATGACAAAACATGTATTGTCACGATGTATTGTTACATGATACAGTTAACAAATGTATTAATTGTAAGTCGCTTTGGATAAAAGCGTCTTCTAAATGCTGAAAATGTAAATGTAAAATGTAATGTATTTTGTTTTGTTGTGCTTATTGTATATGGACGAAAGAAACGATACACTGTAACTACATCACTACACAGCCAAATAAAGTAGGGTCTGCTGTGCATTGTATTACATGCTTAGCCACTTACATAAAAAGTAATTTCCATAAATCTTCCATACAGCATACAAACTCGTATATTTTTCTCTAAACAGTCAGCATCTTATGACCTTCTGGATTTATGTCTTACTATATAGGCCCATCTGTTGAACATTCCCAGCTGGAACTGGAGAGAGGGTGATGATGCTATCTGTCTGGCCGAGCTGAAGGCAGGTTTCATTGCCCAGAGCTGCCTGGCCCAGGGCCTGTCCACCATGCTAGCTAATCTCTTCTCCATGAGGTCCTTCATTGAGGTAACTCCAAGCACAGGGCCAGCATTGCTTATGGCAGTGATTCTCAATGTGAGGGTCACAAGATTAATTTAGGGGGGGTCATGGAATTATTTCAACATTCATTATTATTATTATTATTATTATTATTATTATTATTATTATTATTATTATTATTATTAATAATAATAATAATAATTTTGATGCACAAATGAGTGGGCTGACATGAACCACTTCTTTTAGGGAGTTATGAGTCAAAAAGTTAAGTTAATATGTAATGCTTGTTGATTTATTCCGATATTTTTTTAAATTGCAGCTTAGTGGTTTGTAACGCTTCTCAACTGTCAAATGGAACAGTTTATCAAATGTGGTCAACTGTGGAATCTAGACTACTCTCTAGAGAAGAGACATCTGTACGAGTGTTTTTGGTTAGACTTGCACTTCATATTTTGTCTTTGCGATTTCATATGGAACCCGTTCAATGTTTCTGGAGCTCAAAAGGTGCTTTCCTCTATCAAAGGACTGTTCTCATGTCATAACGCTGATGGATACTTTTAAAATGACCTCTCTGGTGTGATTCTGTGGAACATCTGCTGGCCATATTGATCCTTTTCTGCAGCAGTGATGTTTCGGCACTCTTGTCTTTGTCAGATCGAGGAGGACACATGGCAGAAGTATTACCTGGAAGGGGTTGCTAACGAGATGTACACAGAGTATTTGTCTAGTGCCTTTGTGGGCCTCACCTTCCCTACAATTTGCGAGTAAGTATCAGCCCTGGTTGTACGCTGTCAAAAAAAAGTTTTGTTGCCCCCCCAAGTTGTAAATAAGTTGTCATATCTTGCTGCCTTAACTCTATATTGCAGAGTTGAAATAAAATGTTTATATTTAACTCAACACAACCAAGTTATGAATTACAATTTATTTGAGCTCTTGCTGGTTTCAACCAATCGTTTTTGTTGTTTGGTTCAAACTCAAATAAGAATGCCCCTCCTGTGCTAGTGCAGGTGTGTTTTTAAACAAGCTGGGGCTGGGATCTGGGGGGCGCTATAACACCATCGAGGAGTGTACCTTTAACCAAGTAAAGTTTATTACCACGTAATTGTATAGGGCTAACAAAGTCACAAAGAGAGATGAAGAATAACTGTGTGTAGGAGCTCTGATATTCTCCAAGATATAATGTTATCCTATGCATGTGTGTCTTACAGGCTATGTTATGTGAAACTGAAGCTGTTGCTTATCGCCATCGAATACAAGTCTGAGCAGAGAGAGAGCAGGTGTGTATACTGGCCCATTCCCCCACAAAACACCAGCTTTAACTGGCATCAGGCTGCTGTTTGACCTCTTAAATGTTGACTGTTTCAATTGGAATAATTTAACTTTGCTTTCAAACCTTCAGTTTGCCTCTTCTGTCGCATTTGATGTTTGTCTCATTTAATGTTATGAATGTTTATAACAGCCCTCTATTAACAGCTTTACAAGTATGTTTAATTTGTTTTTACTGTTGTGGAGTAAGATCTATTTAATGTGGAATGTCTTGAGAACACCAGATGTCAGGCATTCCAAAGCAACAAAGTTAATGTAAAGCATGTATTGCTGTACAGTCTAATTTAAAGCTTATTGCAATTCCACATACTGTATATCATTTTCAGATATACATGATTTCACCATGAAGTACTATTTTTCAGTAACTCCAATTTGCCAAATCCCATCCACCCCACCCCCCATAACCTGTGTCAAATGTTTTTGTGCACTGACATTATTTCATGAAATGTAAAGACAATTTTCAGTATAATCTTGACAAGATGCATTCATAATGTGATAAAAAGCCATCTTAAAACAAGACACACAATAGACATTTGTGTCAACAGCCTTGAAACCCGTCCTTCTAAGCTTGTATTGAATTGTGAGTTTTCAAATTATACCAATGTTAAGTCTATAAAATGAATATGATAGTATAATATATAAATAACATAGCACTAGAAAGCAGCTCTGTACAATTTCGATATTCATAGTGAACACAATATTTATTATTTCCAATAAAATTCAATAAAACACATAGTGGCACAACTTTACGAAAACCAGTGTGTAGTGTCTTGGCAGTGATAGTAAATGATGCAGTAACCTTTATTGCTGTTTTGTAGAAGATTTTGTTCTTATATCTGCAAATGGTACACCGGGGCCTTATTGTTGTTATACCTACAGTATAGAAAAATATATATAATATTTCATAGAATTTAGTGCCACCTCTCTCAGTGCCATTTGATTTATTCATCCTATTGTTGAGCTGCATTTAGAATGTAACACATTGTTTTATCATACTAGAGACCTTCAACTGTAAGCCAATATTTTTTTCTGGTGCAAGGATCCTAGAAAGTACTGTATGAGGGATGCATGATTTGACTAAATTGTGTGTCTTTACCCAGAGTACAGCTACCTCATGCCATATGTAACAACTCTGTAGGCCAAAAAGCGTCAGTGACAGTTGAATATATCCTCCTTTTTTATTTTGTGTTCATTACAACTGTTTGATTTGAGATTTTTTCTTGTTGTTTGCAGAAGCCGAAAGCGGTATGCCCTCTACCTTATCTTACTTCCAAAGTTCCGACCCCTTCTCCACCACTTTAAAGCCTCTGACTTTGGGAGTTTCCCCAAGGATATTTTTTCTAAACGCTATCTCAAAACAGGCCTCTTTTTCTAACTCTTTTTTTCATGGTGTCCCTTGTGCTAAATGCACTAACTTCTTTGCAGGCAGAGTGAGGATAGATAAATTGGACTTGTTTGTAGACGTGCTGTTTCTTTTGTCCTTGCTGTTGTCGGTGTATGAAGGCCAACACTCACTCTCTCCATATCTCCTGTTATAATTTGATTATGTCCTTATTGTCCTTTACGAGCCTTCTTTCAAAATGTATTTCTCTCACTTTAAGTTTTTCAGTGTCAGTCTTTTTAAACTAACTACTTTCATTCCTGCTGTTCGTTTCTACATCATTATTGGATCAGTACACCATGGTTATCGTAGCTCGACTCACAATTAGGATATCTATTAATATTAAACCTCAATTGGGATGTCACCAAATAGTCCCAATATATTTTGTCGATTTTGGATGTATGCAGGAAATAAATTGATGGATGTGCCATTGCTGTAGGCAGTGGTTGACACAGTAGCATGTTTTTTATAATTTCCCTCACACCAGCAGCAACTCACTAATCATTGCTTTTATGTATTTAATATTTGTATTTAAGGACAGGCATTGGACTGTTAATTGTGCGGTTTATCCAAAGTAAATTGGATAACGATAAGGCTAATATGTTTGAGTGCTGCACCTTTCAACCTCACATTTCATCATGTCGTCATCTTTCCAATGCTATATTTATTGTGTGTGTGTGTGTGTGTGCACGTGAGTACGTGTGAGTGCCCTAGCGGCTTTAGTCCGATACTGAGCGGGAGTTTGTGCAGTACTGTATGTGCGTGCGTGTGCGCCTTTATCTGTCTTGTCCACTACCATGTGCCCCCTCGCCCATGCGTCTCTCGAGTAGATGTTCTTAAGTGAGGTCACTTTCTGTCAGTTTGGTGTTTGAGAAACAATCCAACTGCACAGAAGTTACTGCAACCGTCTGCATCTACGTACCTTGTCCTGTTACCTCTGCTGCAGTGGCAGTGCCTTTCTGTTTGACTAGTGTCTTCCTGTCTTTGGTAACTGCATGCTATGACACAATATCAAATTAAGTGTTTGATGCCTGCCTTGTTGCTCACAATATGAGGTTCTGATGCGGTTTAGGCCTTTATTTACTAGTTGCACCTGAGAAAAACGATATGTCTTGCTCTGTCAGACTTAATCTGGAATCACCACACCTGTGAAATCTCAGATTTGGGCAGCAATGTTTGTCACTTTGTATTGGTTTGATCAGTATGTTTATTTTCTTTTAAATTAAACGCATGTGTAATGCCTATTTTCTACTATGGGGGGGCCATTCAATCTGAGCGACAATTAGATGTGGCAATTTATTTATTGGTTAAATTAATTTATGCATTGTTTGGCAATTTGATAATAGAGATGTAATCGATTAAATTGCTCCCTTAATTTGTATGTTTCTTTTACTCTAACATGAACTTTTTAGAGCCCAGAGGAAAGATGTACAGTAGTCGATATTTAGTCTTGAGACACAGAAATAATTTTTTAAATTATTATTCACTCATTATAACGTAATTCTGCACACTAGTTGCTAATGAGTTGCTAATTCCATGACATTGAGTGACAACCGTATATTGCGATGGTCAGGGATGGTTAGGGAATAGATGTGAACACTAGATTAAAATGGCCATGCTCTTTCATCTGGGCTCCTTGGCTGGGGGAGTAGGACCCTCAAAGGTGTGTGGTTTCAATGTGTTGGTTTCTCACTCACAATCATTGATGCTTGTTGCCCACAGGTAACCATTAATGACCAGTGTGTGCGTGTGTTGTGTTTGTGTATTGTCTACTCTTTGTCTTGGTCTAATTAATGGGGAATGATACAGCCAGTGACGGTAGAATTTGAAATATAGTATATTCTAATGTATTCTTAGTATCGTGTTAATATAAGATTTTTGTCAATTTCCCCACTATTTTAAATTGTTGAGGAGGGGGGAGAAGACCTCACCAATCCAGTGATCCATTTGAAGTGATTTTCGTGTATTTGATTATCTTTAATCCTGTTAAAACATAAAACATAATAAATCATCAATAAGCTTTCTATAGACTATATTTTGCCAGGGTTGCTATAGCTACCTATAATTATGAGAAATTGCCCAGCACTAGTCTTGTAAACTATGTGTAGAATATGAGGACAAGGGCTGTTCATTCCCTTGCATTCCACTGTCCAATACTAACCCAGGTAACAACGTGTACGTAATCTGTATTACTATAGCCTTGTCTTAGTGTGGCCTTCATAATATCTGTTTGAGCAGAAGGTTGTATCTTGAGTGTTGAGGCTGAATCCTTTGCCAAAATTGTAGTTCTTTTTTTGTGCCCTCCTCTATTTCTCCTCCTCCCTCGTTATCCTATATATGACGCCATCCTGTAAAGTATTAGAATTGAATTGCTTCTCTAGATTTTGTCCATTCTTGTGGTCAGAAATTTGCCCAAAGTCAGATGAGGAGCAGGTGTGTTTGCTCGCACAGCAACACGACAGCGCTCTTAACTTGAATTCACACTAAAACAGGGAGTGTGTGTTCAGATGGGCCCCAGTCCAAAGCAGTTGTATGCAAAACATGGCCCGGTCCGCTTATTAAAGCCTTCTCCATGTGTGTGTAGCATTCCTCTTGATTAGCGTTGTGTTGGTGTGAGCTAGCGAGAGGGGACGTGTTCAGAGCTTCATGAGCATGTCCTGTCTGTCTCTCTGATAACCCAGCATCCTCATCAACCCGGGGAACCATGTCAAGATGCAGGAGGGAACCTTGGGATTCTTTATCGCCAGTGATGCCAAAGAAGTGAAGCGGTAAGCAGGATCGTCTTAGTGGTCTAGGTGTTGGACTCCCAGCTGGTAGGTCGTGGGTTCAAGCCCCAGAGTTGGCCTACCTGTGAGCATCCTTGAGCAAGATGCCTAACCCCTATTTGCTCCATGTAATAGCACCATGTAAGTCGCTTTGGATAAAAGCGTCTGCTAAATGACCTAATAGTAATGGTAAAGGTAAATCCCGATTTATGGCCTGTACTGTGGAGTGGGCAGGTTAGCTTAAGCAGTGGTGTTTAAACATGTTTTGCCTGTTTCTCCCATAGAGCATTTTTCTACTGCAAAGCTTGCCACGATGACATCACAGATCCAAAACGGATCAAAAAGTGCGGCTGCAAACGACGTGAGTACTGCCGTTGTGCCGTAGCCACTTTGTTGCCCCTCCTTCCCTCCCCTCCCACCCCCAACACAACCCACCTCTGTCTGACTGTCTCACTATAGCGTACAGTATGTATGAGGTTGTGTTAGGATATAATGCTGTAGCTCCAGTTGTTTCACTGGTGTTAAGTTGACATGCTAAAGGTATAGATAGACAGTATATCGTCATGCTATAACTTTAGCACACATAATTCGTTCAGTGATTAATATGGTCACATTTTAATATCATTGTTTCTATTGTAATTAACCATCATTTTGTTTCGTTCTCAACTCTTTTTTTTTTTTTCATTTTTTGTTGTTGTTATGATAATTCTAATATACAGTATGTAGAGGTATTGTTAGGAGCAGTATTTCAAGATGCATTTAATAGCTTATATTGAAAGATCCTACCTGGGATGTGAACATTTATCTGGATCTCACAGCCAATAGTATGGAAGTATAATAGTGCCAAATGTCCTCAATGCAAAATGGCATGTTGAATTATGTGAATTAAATAAAAACGTTAAAATAACAATAACAATGCTTGATTTGACACAAATTGAAAAAAAACCACAACATTTACGATGCTTGAATTTTTCTGTAGTCGAATTTGGTTGAACCAATTACTATACTCGGCAGGTAATATTCATTATTTTTCAACCTCACAAATTCAAGTTGATATTCAGGTTGAAATTCAGGTTAAAATTCAGTCTTAACATTCACCATCCGGGTATACAGGAAAAGCAATTAATTGCCGATACACTATTGTAATTCAACAGTACATTAAAATATATTCTACTGTCCTGTTGATCAACAAAGTTTAACTTACCGCTTGGTTTATCTTCTCTTGTGGCTTCCTCTTTTCGCACAATCCCACCGCCGCCACTCACATAACAACCGGAGCTTGGTGCAGGCTCCGAGCAGCATGTTACCATCGGTTACAATAGTGTATTGGCAATCCATTGCTCTTACTGTGATACCCGGATGGTGAATGTTTAGACTGAATTTTTATCTGAATTTTAACCTGAATTTGTGAGGTTGAAAAATAATGGGTGGAATATTACCTGCTGAATAATGAAGATAGTATTTTAACAACCAAGCATTGTTATTGGCATATTTTTTTTTATTAAAGTCACGTAATTCAACATGCCATTTTGCATTGAGGACATTTGGCACTATTATACTTCCATACTACAATAGCACACAATGTATGGGTAATTTAAAATTCTATCAATAGTCAAAAGTCACACATTTTGTAATTATTTAATAAATTACAATTAAAATACTTCCAAATTTCCAGAGTTTAAATTAAGCCTAGTCATTATGCTAGGTATTAAGTTAAATTCTTGTACATGTGACCAGTAAAATGCCCTTTTGATGAAGGGCATTTTACTGGTCATGAAATGGTCATGATCTTCACATGTTAATACATACCATTAATGCAACAACAGTGTATGGATATTACCTGACCTATATACAGTATTCACTTGTCAGGACATGTTAGCTGCTGGATAAATAATTCAGTTGAATATCCAGCATATCCAGAAAGGTCACAGACAGTTACCACAAGCAGCCTATTAAAAACAATATCTGGCTTTAAAATACATACCCACAATTTCCTTCCGTTGTCTGTGTCCTTTCAATTATTCAGTTCATTTTTGTTCTGCCAGCTAGCTAGAATCACACGCCTCTTCAACTCTAATTAGGTTAACTAGCGTACTATTTTCCTTTCCAAACTCTATTGTTAGACCTTCTCAATGTTCAGGCTATCATTTTCACAAAACTTTTCTAGGCGATGCTTTTTTATATATTACTTTTTGTTTACTTGTTATGTTTTCTTTTGACCATTGACGCACTTCTGATGTATTTCCTTCCCTGCTGCCATTGGAAAACACCACTTAATTTTATCTACTCACTGGTAGTGATTTATTGTGAGTAAAAAGAGAATGGGTGTCCTATTACCCAGAGTGCAGTGCCAGTGTTTTATTTTCCCTATTCAGCCAGTATTCTACTGTATATATGTTGCATGTACCAGTGTAGCTTTTGCATTCCTTCCCCGCCTCTCATCTCTACACTGTTCTCAGACCAGACCTTAACCAATACATCACGAATCAGTTTCATCAGTCAGCGCATTGTCTGACTAGTTGGAAATGACAACAAAGAAAATGTGTGATTTAATCCAAGGAAGAGTGCATCAACTGTGCATCTTCTCCACACTATTTAGACATGAGACCTTTTGTAGACTATACATCATCTCATACTTAGTGTTTAGCCGTTTTTAGCCCCTGTCTGGTGTCATGCTCCAGGAAAGTAGAGGAGCAAATGCAGTCAAGTCGAGCATTACTCATAGCTTCAGAAGAGCTAAGATGAGGGGAAGAAAATAAACAAGAATCACTGCAATTTAAATGTATCGGCTCTCTGTCAAAGGCAGTCTTGCATGCTGCTGTATATTCAGAGAGCGGAAAGTCTGCTTATGGGAAGTTCTTAAAATTATAATGAGCTAGGTTGCCAATATACAATCAAAACAATGTGGTACCCCTTGCCCCCCACCCCCCTTTCCCTTGTGATCTTTAAAAAAAATCCTCACCCTGTTCCAGCAGAGGTTACAAAAATCATCATTGCCTTTCAGAATTGAAATATCGTTGCCCCAGCCTCGTACATTTCAATTCTAGACAGTTGCCGGGCCCTTTTATTCTGACCATTCTTGGTGGAAAGTCCAATACCATAGCTATATGCAGTATTATCTGCCATAGCAACGGATTGCCACTAGGTGGTGGTGTTGTCTGTAGAGGAAACTGATATTACCTCCTCTAAAACCCATTCAGCAAGAATGCGAAATACTGTACCAGTGTGTGCGCGCATGTGTGTGTGTTTATGCGCTGTGGTGTCGCGCACACACAATGCTTGTTTAGATTGAGAGATACATTTTCTTTGTTTGTGTTTTTCATCATCTTGTGAGTTGTGATGTTTTATTTTTTCACTTCACATTATAGAGTTGAGGTTTGATGAAGGATTTTCAGAGAAAACCGGCCAAATGCTTTCATTGTAATAAGCCTACAACAGAATTGGTGTATTTGTTGTTCATGTTTGACACATTTTTGGCACAGCTATTCTTTACATTCTTGCTGAATTGGGTCATTTCTGATCAGGGGTTACCAGGCATTGCTCTCACAGGGACATCCTTCTTATTCAACATGGCGCCCTGATTCTCCTACAGTATCTTGTTTATGCTATGGTAGATTATAAAAGCTGCACCAACTGTGTCTAATCCGCCATTAAGAATGCCCTATAAAGAACACTATATGAAGCCATAAGTCAAACATAATGTCTGTGTGTGTGTGTGTGCCGTGTTGTCTCCACCATCTTCACATGTGCCAAAACACTGACATTATAACATACACACATATATTCGCGCTGAATTTCTTTAATGGATTCCAGCATGAAACGGGAGCCTCACTGCACATCTGCCATGCACCCACAATGTTAGCTCTCTGCATCTTCCACAGGACCAAAGCCGTCTTTTCCTCTGCATGCTTAGGAGCGGCTCGTGTGCATGTCCCTGGCGCTTTTAATGCCACGGGTTATAATCTGAGCCTCACATTCTCTCCTTGGCCAGAGACTTACAGTGTAGCACTCCATTAAGTGTGTAGCACCCCCTGTTCAGATTACAATCCCCTTCCAACTCTCTTTCTGGGGCTGTGTCTCTGTAAGGGTGCCAGACGCCACAATTCTGCTGTCTGTTTGCACCCTGGCAATGAGAGAATGAGGACCAGGGACTAGTATCTGCCCAGACTCGCAGCAATCTTGATATGCTGCACCAAGGGCTTTCACCTCCACTCCCCTTGGGGTTCAGGGCTCCAGTCATACACAAACACACACACACACACACACACACACATGTCCTGCACTCTAGCGCCTAGATCCTTACTACATATTGGGTTGAGAGATGCACTGCCCAGGATGCAGTATCTCCTGTCACTGGGTGTAACCCTAATAACACCTGGGATGAAGGTGGATTTTTATCAGTACTGGAAGGTTTGTTGTTCTAATATTGCTGATTACAACTTTTATAATACATCTCACTCCCATATGTCAAGCTGCTACAAAAACAAAATACATTGCAACATACATAATACAAATGTAGTATATAGTAAATGTACTGTATATACTTTTAAGTTTAGATATATTTTGTAATTACATACACACAGACACACACACAGACACACACAGAGTGTATATATCTGTCTGAGTGAAGCTACCCTTGGCGAGTGGATTAGTGAAGCTTCAGTTGCATTGTTAGCATGAAACAGCCATTCTAGCTAATTGGACAGGGCTGCTCCAGCTGCATGATGGGATACAGGTACGTGATCCACACCTTTAGCCAAACGGATAGAGGATGTACGAATGTATAAAACATTGTCTGGGGTTTGCTGCTGAAGACATAGCTCATTCCTTCCCTCAGAATGCCCCCTACCCACCCCTTTCTCCCCTCTTTTCCCACTGTCATTTTATTGCCTTTTGACCTTTTTCGCCTTAGCACACAGCTTGACCTCTCAAATGTATGTCGGTATGAAGTGAAATGTCATTAGATTTAGTCAATGTTTAAAGGGACACTCCTTGTTCGTGTTATAGCGCCCGCAAAACCCCAAAAATTCCACCTAACTTGTTTGGAGACACAACCGAGTGAGAGTGGGAGGGTTCAAGTTGATTTCAACCAATCAGGTTTGTTGTTTTGGTCTCATATTCCAAGAGGAGTGCCTCTCCTGCAGATGTGTGTCAAACAAACTAGGGTGAATATTTAAGGGCACTGTAACATAACCAAGGAGTGTACATTTAACAAACAAAAAAAAAGATTAATTTGGCTGGACTGTCATATGATGATCACAGTTTATGTTACTACATGCTAATTTGAGATCAAGTCTGTGGGAGCAGGCAGCTAAGGCTTATGATGAAGTTACCTTCCAACTTCCCCTGAATGTGGATTTCTCCTTTTGCCATTAACCTGCTGCTTTTCCTCTCCTCTCATCCCAAAACATGACTGTAGCCAAGATGTCCGTCTACAAACGAATGAAACTGGCATGTTGTTTTGATTGCGGCCGTTCAGAGCAAGACTGCTCTTGCATGTCAGGCAGTGTACATAATAACATGGACTCCCTTCAGAGGGCCTTCCCACTTTCCTCTGTCTCTGTTCATGAATGCGCAACAAATTTACGTGCCTGTAAGTTACACCGCCCAACACATGCTGTTACATGTCTGTGCTGTGTGCTCTCTGTGTGTTAGCCACACGGAGGTACTTTAAATGTGCGTGTGTGTGTTTACCTGTGATGCGTCTTTGTGGCGTGCTTTGTGTACTTTGACACCATGGTCTGCGTAGCTGTGGCTTACACAAAATATTTGTTGTTGCTGCTTAGTTATAATTTATTTTCTTTGGCAGCTTCATTTCTATCCTGTTTTTATCTATCTATCTATCTATCTATCTATCTATCTGTGATTGATTGTTTTTTGTGGTGCTGCTGTATTGCAGGTGGTAGAAATGTGGGCATCGCATGCTGCATCAGACACAGTGGTGTGATAGTGTTACTATAGAGTTGGTGTTTGGTGTGTTTTCAAGGGTATGATGTATATTTAATTGGACTGTCTTTTCACACTTATATTTTCTTTAAAAGCCACTCATGTTTTTTGGGGAACCTCCACGTTAACGCTGTACTTGATATATGCACTTTTTTTTCTTTTCAGTTCAACCAGCTCTGCCTTTGTTTTGGATCAAACAGTTACCTTGACACCTTGACTCTGGGATTGTACTAAGCTCTGTGTATTTTAGTCCACGTATAAAGCAGGCTGCTTAAGATATCACCTTCTTATGAAGAGAAGTAAACAGGGAGCCATACTGTATACTGTAGTACAACATGGGTTATTTGAGATGCAGTATCTTTATGTGTTTCATCTAGAGCAACCCAAATACAATTGTTTCATCTTTTGGTTAATAAAATACAGCATTTAAGATTTTTGAGGAAAATATGACGAAAGAGGAGAGGACTGGTAGAAACTAGGGAGGATTACAAAATGAGTGAGGTAGGCTTAGTAACAAGAAAGGCTAGAAGGCTGTAAAGACAGAAGTGAAGACCACCCCGGATCCCCCCCCCCCCCTCAATGAGTGAATGGGAAATACTAAATTGTATGTCAATTAGACATGGCAGCAGTAGCCCTTGCTATCAAAGCCTTGGGTTCAGACATACAGATCTGATTTCCTCTTCAGCATTCTCCCACCGTCTGCCGACTCAGCATAGATTAGTGTCAAACGTGCCGCGATGAGTTTGGCTTGGCCTCTTGTAGTTGGGTTTGCACTGATACCCCCTTGGTACCAATTACTGGCCATTACATGGTTACTGATCTCACTTCTCCCTAAACCCCCTGTAGGATTTCAGGAAAGCCTCTACTGTCTTAGGTTTCTGTTCCTTTTTAAACTCCGACTTTGTCAGAACAAAGTCCTGTTTAGTGAAATGAGTGCATCGGTGCTGGGTTTTCTTTCTCCGGTTCCCCTTTCTTTCTTGTTTTCCCACCAGATATAGGACATCTCTATGCACGATGACTTCATGTTCTCTTGTACATCTGAACCCGATTTTTCTAGCACAGGTTTTTGGCTAACTGATTTCTTGGATAGCGCTCTCCTATTTTAAATTAGAAGCTCCGAATGGCATGGTGTATATTCCTGTGCTAGGTACATTTAGACCACACATATATACAGTGAGGGCCTTTTTCAGAAGAAAAAAAATACACTTTTTGATGAGAGCCATATGATGCGAAACCTAATTTTGAGAGAAAGAGAAACAGTTTGGCAGAAGGTGAGAACACATTTCCACTGTTACTGTTACAGGTAATTTGTCCTCTCTGGATATGGTGTGTATTTATTTTCAACATTATTTTCCCCTGTTAGCACCTTAAGAATATCATGAATAGCCTAACCCTTAATATTACTTCTACTATTACAACAGAGTCCGTTTAAAGGTATTCAGACAATCTACACATGTTAAATTAGAGACTGGGGCCAACTTCCTGCTATCAAATTATGTGACGTTTATTGGATGATGTGGCTCAATCTTGGGTGTGGATTAGAGGCGAAGGTTTTCATCAGAAGCTCAAGCCAGCCTAGGATCTATAGGGCCACACATCGCACATCGTGGCCACACAATAGGGCTGTGCAAAAAAATAAACGATACAGCTGAGTATTGTGATATTTTTTTCCACAATACTGTATCGATTGTTAGCCCCACGAATCGATACATTAAAAAACAAAAAGAAAGAAAGAAAGAAAGACAAGACAGCTGTAAAAAAAAACCAAATTTTGTTTTGTTTTTCTTGCACTGGCAGTGCCTAGTTATTTTGTTGCTAGGTTACAAAAAAACGTCTTCTAGCACATTACTTCGTTGTGAACATAAACAGTAGTATCGTCTCTTTAACTTTAGTTAACTTTAGAAAGGTTAGCTAAAATGATGTAAAGAAATCGCGCATTGGCAGCACCTCACCACAGGATTGTCAGTTACAGCCAGGATGAGCTTCTCCCTCGCCATTGTTGACAGTGTTGATATTGTATGTCCCGCCCCTGCTCAATTTTAATTGGCTGACAAGAGATAGGTTGGAATGTTTTCAACTGAAAGTGCTGGGAGTGGAGTGAGAAAAAAAGTTGTACACAGAGGGCATTTTTGCGCTGAGGACATTGAGCGATGTCAATGCTGAACTTTATAGGATTTGTATAGAAAATAGACGCTGCCAGCGCAAAAAAACGCATTTGGTGGACATGGATAGGCTACTATCCCAAACCGATCAAAATAATCAAAGATTGTTTTTGTAACCTATAATTCCGCATCAAGTTGCCTTAGTTTCCAAAGTAAATAACAGACAAATTATTGTGCTTTCATCCTTGTTGTCCTCTGTAATACTATTGACAACATTTACTTTATTTATTTTGGAAGCATTAACATTACTTTGAAAAAAATCCGAAATTCTTTTTTGATTGCTGTTGCTCGCCATTGTTGCTTGAATCAATGTGTGGAGGCAGCTTCCTGGTAGAGGAGTCTCCTCAACAAATAAGGAAAATAATTTAAATATATTTTTACACCCATCCCTACAACTCTAATCAAACCTTGTTTTTCAAACCCTGTTTTAAAAATGTTTGGGTTACATTTTTAAAGTTTACAGTTACTGCCGAGTGTAAGATGCTACATCATGCAGCCACCTGAAGGCGGAGCTACAGCGCCCGGCAGCCCCTCATCCCCCTCACGCTAATGTATAGGGCTGTGCGTACATGCGTGTACGTTTGCGTCTCATTGCTGGGAACCTTATCCAGCCTGACATGGAAATTATGTTTGCATTTTCATTTTCTCCGGCCCCGCTGTTCTGTCACCAAACTTGCCCTGACAGCTCTTGTCCACCAGGCAGGCATGGTTTCCCCTCGCCCCTTCGTGCTGTGTCTCTACCTGCTAGCTAGTTAGCCTGTCGCCTCTGTAGGCGTAGGCAGATCGCTAGAGACAGATGCCAGGGCCGGCGTAGGTCCTGGTTTGAGGGTCTGTGTCATAGGCCAGCCCTCGGCCTCCACTGTGACCTTTACTGCTGAAACCACACTCCCTGGTATATAGCAGAAAGTCTTAGCAGTTTCGAGTGTACTCTAGAGCTCAGATATGTGTTATTCTAATACTTTTATTGTGTCTCCCATAGTTAGAGGTAAATAGTTTACAAAACATTATAAAAGAGGGCAGGATAGTCTATTGGCCCCAGAGTTGGCCTACCTGTAAGCATCCTTGAGCAAAATGCCTAACCCCTATCAGCTCCACGTAATAGCACTATGTAATTGTAAGTTGCTTTGGATAAAAGCGTCTGCTAAATTACCTAATTGTAATTCTTCTTTTAGGGGCAGGATGGTGTAGTGGTATGGGTGTTGGACTCCCAGCCGGAAGGTCATGGGTTCAAGCCCCAGAGTTGGCCTACCTGTAAGCATCTTTGAGAAAGATGCCTAACCCCTATTTGCTCAATGTAATGGCATGTAATTGTAAGTCACTTTGGATAAAAGCCACTGCTAAATGACCTAATTGTAACAGAGTAAGATATCTTGCTCAGCCCTCTACCTTGGCGTTAAGATGCTGTAAAATACAAGAATTTAATGGTTGTGTGTTTGGAATTTGTGTCACCGCTAGAAATCTAAAGGAGTGCTACAGTTGGTGTGTTAGCAATGCTGTTATTGTGTGTCAGCTCTCTGTATCTTACAGTAGGTGGACTTGGCTTTGTTGTCTGTTCTGTCTACAGTCTGGAGTCATCATTACCTTGACGATTGTAGTTCTTATAACATATTTGTATTAATATTCAATTAAATGAATCGGGATGAAATCCATCCCTGTTAATTTATTTTGAAAAAACACCTAAATGATATTTGATTTTAAACCATCACAGTCTTAACTTCACAACAAGCTAAGACATTTTTTTATACAAAAAGCCCCATGACATAAACCCACAGCTTACTCCCTGCTGTCTAACTTTCCTTCCATATCCCTCGTAACCATTCCTGTGCCATTTTAAAGCAATACTGTCTCATTGTCTAACTTCTTCTTCTTTTAAAAAAAAATATCCCTCTAAAGTCATTTTGATGTCTCTATTTCCTGATGGGTGTCTGATTCATTATCATCCTCTGTACATCCATGTAACCTGCCATTTGTCTTTGTACTCTCCTCAGCCAAATATAAGTATAATGGATTTGTCAGATCAAGTAAGTGTGTTTCTCTGCCCCTCTCCATCCTGCTTCATCTCTCCTGGTGTTTAGACCTGTGATTAACTTGTTAATACTGACGCTCTGCTTTTGTGTTTGATATGTATTTACAATATAGATCTGGCATCTTTTATATGGAATCCAGATACAAACTAAAATAGTTCAATTACAATGTTAAATCTCTATGAATCTAAATTAAGTAATTTATAAATGAATTTTTCAAGAAATTGTTTGTTTTGTTTTAAGATCTTAAGATTTTTTTTAACAAATTTTTTATTACAGTATTGAGTTGTATGAAATATTCTGTTTGTATTGTGCTGCATCTAGCAGCAGAGGGCGCTACAACACCAGGAAACAGTGGAAGTCAAAAAGAGGCTGGTGTTCGGTTCAAAGCCGATTGCAATTTAGGTAAATCTTTCACTATTAAGTAAACAACTCTTAAATTCAGTATTTTTACACAGCCAATTGTAAATATTGGCAGAAAAATACTATTTCCCTTTTTTTTATTTGCATTTTTAAACGCACCTTTTTAGCCTAAAATACTTAAAATATGACTTATAGCCTGCTATAAGCTATTATTTGTATTTTTAATGTCTGAGTATGATGACAAAAATAAATTGCAATAAATACTGTATTATTCATATTTATTCATACTTTTATATTTATTAATACTACTATTGGCCTACTAATAATAATACGTGTATACTATCCTCCTAAAAAAAAGCCATAGTTTAGTCCGTGCAGAAGTTCTCTCCTCTATTAAACACTGTATAAACAAAGCCAACTTCAGCGTTCACACACAAAAGTGAACGTTTTCAGAAGTAATGCGTCCGCCTCATCATCCAGTTTACATTGGGTCACGACAATCTGATACGGCTTGCATGCGTGACGGTGTCGTCATGTGATTAGAGTTTAGGAAAGGGACAGTTGCCATCTGGGTTTTTCTGAGTGCACAGTGGTCCTGCCACGGTGCGTGAGCGCACTCTAACACTGCGCGTGTTTGACAAGGGCCAGATGAATCCAGGAGCCATCGGTGGCGCCCCGTAAATCAAGGAGGCAGCTGACGGCTGGGATAAACGTCTGTTTATTGCTCGGGGGCCACCCAACTACGCTCTCCCTATACAAAACAAGCAAACCACCCTTCCAACCAACAGGAGGAAAGTGCTTCTCCTCTCCCTGTCAGCTCCACACACAGATATTGTTCTTACCTCGCACCTCGTCTACCCCTAGTTTGCCCCGACCCATACCTACATGGCTTTCTTATTAGTATTTGGTGTGTTTGTGTGTGTGTGTGTATGTGTGTGTGTGTGTGTGTGTGTGTGTGTGTGTGTGTATTAATTCATGGTTGATTGGGTGTGCCAACATTTTTCTATGCTCTCATTCGACACATAAGCTTGCCTGGCAAAACAGTGATTAGTACCATGTTCTTGTTATCTTATCTTGTTGTTATCTTGTTATCAGAAAAATAGTACAATATATAAATATACTGTATATATAATGTACAATACATAGCATATAACACTATAGATTGAGGTTTTCATTTTGAAAAAAGGGGTTGTGGCTTTTTACATATTTCATCAGTCTTTTTTTCCAAATAGGTTTGGGTTTATTTTGGAATTTAATTATTGATACTATGAGGTAAAATCAATATTTTTACGTTTGGCGACACTGAAGTAATTCTGTATGTTCCGCATTGTTCCTCAGATGTCACTGAATGTGGTTTGGTTTGACCACCTGGAGCCAGACAGCATGTCTTCGTTGTTCTATTAGGAGAAAAAAAAACTGGAAAGCTTTTAATTAATTCATGTTTGTCACAAATGCAAAGTAAATGTCAATTTGAACATTTCAGTTACAGTGCATGCCAAGTGGAAAAGTGGTGTTAAATAAGTAAATGTAAATAAGTGTGAACATTAATTATAGAATTAATGATGTAGGCTTTTAAGACATTAATTTCTAAATTTAAAATAACTGATTAAAGGTTTAATGGATGGACCACAATAACTATTTGGTTATATTACTATTTGGAGATTAAAATAAAATTAAAATAATGATTCATATGATTCTCACTAAAATAATACATTTCTAAGATTATTGTATACACAGTATTTATATCGTATTTTATTAACAATTTAGGAGCACTAATACAGGACACACTGTCTCACTGTTGTCGTTCTTCGTTGTTCGACAGTAAAGGAGGAAGTTAGACCGTCTTTTCAAAGCCGATCGATTAAAATCGCCAACTGCAACTCCACCTCCATCACCTCAAACGCATTCCACCCCAACGCCCTGCACCCCTACCAGGACCCCCCGGCCAAGCACTGGGGCACAGCGGCTGACATCCCCCTTGTTAATAACCGTAAAGGAAGCCTGCTCCCCACAGGGCCAGGGCCCGGGGCCGGGGCAGACTCCTCGCGACTGCGCCTCAGTATCTCTGGCCCCGGAGGTGCGGTGGGCAGGGGCCTGGCTGAGAGTCGGCTGAATCGTGCCCGCAGCCTGCCGGTGAAATACCGCTACCACCCCAATAATGCCACCCTGCTCAGTCACAGTAGGCCCTGTAGGTTGCCCCCCCCCCCTTAGCGGGATGCATCAGTCAGTAACCCTGCTCTTTTTTACCATACTGTGTTGTTTGCTGCATGAGAGTTCTTTGCGCTCTCAGTTGCTGCTGCTGCTGCTTTGCATGTGTTCAGCACAAATGCCTTTTATTGAGATAACTACTAGTGTGTGACCTCCAAGCTGGTGTTTAAGCTCATGAATACAGCGCAGAGAGAACAGCAGAGGAGTGTTTGTTTTCAAATGTTCAGATGCGCGAACATCACACGCTAGTTAGCTCTAGTTAGCTAGCTCTTGTGACTGCCGATGTCACTGGTAGAACTAATAGAATGCTTTTACTCATTATAACTGGCGTAGCCTATAGCTTTTTCAACTACTATCGACAAATGTACTTTGTAAGTTGTTTTGGATAAAAGTGTCTATTATGTGATGAATTGTAAATGTAAAATGTAATTGCAGGGTATTGTTATTGAAGAAAATAGTTTTGGATACGTTTTGTGACACCTTTTATATTTAATTGTATTGCACTGATAGGTATCTGTAGGTATAGCAAGAGTCATTAACCAAAATGTCTTGCATCTTTTCTGATGTGATATTTTAGCAGTGCATTAGAGAGATAATTATTTGTGAAGTAGAAAGTGCTTGTGGTATTAGCTATACAGAATGCCCAATTGCATGAAGGAAATGTCAGGGAATGACATTTTATAAGAAGGCAAAGTCATATTTCTTATGTTTTATTAGTCCAATTATGTGACAGTCGAGAATGGATGCTTAGACAATAATGAAATTCCACATGCTTGGAGTAGTCATGGCTAGCAGTGTGCACATTGATTTGAGCTAATATCATGCTGTGGTATTGATTCCTAACCAAATAACTAATATGCGTTTGAAGTGACAGTGGACGTGGCATTTATGTCGGGGAGAGTGCAAGAGTGGCTAACAGTATGTGGGTGCCTGTCTGAAAGCTTTTGAAACTCGAGAGACAGTAGCAAAGATCAGACTGCTGTTAGCCAGACTTAAATCTTCAGACAGCAGGCCCCGGTCTACCCTGACTGCTCTTTCTAGTCCTCTCTATCTTGGATTCTAGCAAAGTTTGACTGTTTTTTTTCTTCAGCGCAGCTAAGATGACACGAAGCTGAAATAAACCAGATCAAACTAATCTTTAAAAACCAAAAAACAGAAACGCTATCACCACAACAACAACAACAAATCTAAATTTCTCCTATTTATTTATTTTCCCAAACAAAAAGGGGGATATTTAATCTTACATGAAGCTCTCATTTAATTGTCTTTTTAAATTATTTTAAGGCTAGGCCTTTTCCTTCGTCTACTGGTCGATGTGTGCTCTCACTAGCTGCTTTCGGCTATTCATAGCCCACTAATTCATTCCCTGCCAGAGTGCTGTTTGGGTGCTACGTGTTCTCATGGCATGGAGGTAGACCTGTAGAAGAGCCATTATGCTTCTTTCGTTAGAACCGGGCCACAGGGATCGGTCACGTAGCCATCCATCCAAAACAAAAATCAATTCACCCTCATCATTTATCTTACTGTCATTGCTTGTACCCTATTTCTCACTGACAATGACAGTATGTAGCATTACAGAGCAAACATTGGCATAGGTAGGCATGGTCACTGTGATGCAGACTGCTAGAGGGCCAACATGCAGTAGTTCTGTTCTGTTTTGTTCTGTACGGAACACACACAGTGTTGTATAAGACCCAGCAAAGTGGAGGTTAACCCAGGGGGTGGGGGGTTGGGGATAAGGGGAGCCTTCAGTTCCAGGTCTTACTCGTTTCTTCTCCTTGGTTTTCTCCTGCACTTTGTCCGATTCACCTGGGTCCCCTACTAATGCTTTTTTCTATATTTTTGGAGGTCCTCACAAATTTATAGCCAATTAATTTCCTTTTCTTTGGTTTGCAAAGATCGATTTGAGTGTTGGCTTTTTTTATATATATATATATATATATATATATATATGTACATGTACATGTCTGGACCAGACACAGCCCCCCCTCTGCCATCTGTCCCTATTGTAAAATCCTGTGCATGTGTTCACAGTTGAGGACGAGCACCTGTCGACTCTCTCGCCCAAAAAAAAGCAACGCAACGGAGGGATGCGAAACTCCCCCAGCAGCTCACCCAAAATGATGAGGTAAGACACTTCCTTCATACTTCAACTTCAACTGGGAAGGGGAGCGTGAGTCGCATAGAGGGGGCAAGGGGGAAGAGCGGAGGGAGGGATGGAGGGATGGAGGTATTTTGTGTTGGAGATATTTTTCCGAGACAG
>JAOEHI010000007.1:2997554-3024446 GCA_025447815.1 Percopsis transmontana | reverse complement strand
AATATATATATATATATATATATATATATATATATATATATATATAATAACCATACTTAGTGGCAATTCAAAGTGCTTTACAAATAAATAAATAAATAAATAAAATACAATTAAATACAACAGAATAAATGATTGCATTACCAATTGAATTCCTCACTCAACTGAAGGCCTTTGAAAACAGTAAAGTTTTGAGCCTAGGGTTAGGGCACCTCTGAGATCATCAGTGAGTTGGTTCCAGCGATGTGCAAGCATAATGACTAAAAGCTGCTTCACCATGTTTGGTTCTGACAGTGGTCCATACTAGCACACCACTAGTATGGACCACCCGAGAGGCCTGGCCGGTCTATATTCATTCAACATATTCCCCCAGACATACTTCAACGATAACATCCTCACGCTGATCCGGACGCTGGTCACAGGAGGTGCTACACCGGAGCTGGAGGCTCTGCTGGCCGAGGAGAACGCGCTCAGAGGAGGCTACAGCACGCCACAGACACTGGCCAACAGAGACAGGTGTCGCGTCGCCCAGCTAGCCCTCTACGACGGGCCCTTTGCCGACTTGGGGGTAAGTGGGTGTTTGAGTGGAGGGGACATGCTTTGGCACTACACCCAGCAGCGCGCATACACGTAATCCAATCTGAAGTCAGTGATCACGCAAAGGGAGGCCCTGGTGGGTGGAGATAGAAGAGAGGCTTCAGAGCGAACATTGAGTACTTCCAAGTAAATTCGTCTTCCAAGTAAAGTGTTTTGTTTGTAATTGATCATGGCCTTTTTTCTGAAGATTAGTTGTACATTTCTGGCTGTTGGCGCTACAACAAGATTACATTATAAAGTCAAAATGCGTGTTAGAATAAAAGGAACCGGTTTTTGTCTTCTGTATAAATCACGCAATGTTTTAACACGAGTTTTGACTGTTACAGCCCACGATGCAATCTAATTAGGACTGCTGTGTAGTACACAGTGTCATCTGCATAATGTTCTCGCCACACATCACAGTTTTTACTAAGATTTGTATTTATTTCCGTTGAGACGAGACACAGGCAAATCTATCAGACTCTCATTCTGTCTTTGTTTTTTTGCTCATCAGGACGGCGGTTGCTATGGGGATTTATTCTGTAAAGCATTGAAGACGTACAACATGCTGTGTTTCGGAATCTACAGATTAAGGGATGCCCATCTCGGTGCACCAAGCCAGTGTACAAAACGGTATAAAATCAGTTTTAACATTAGCTATATGATGTGAAATGACTGATGAGATACATGTATTGAAATTGTTGGCTATATTCAGCTTTTCCCACTAGTCGTGGAACTCCTGGAAGTCTATTACAGACAGGGAAAGTAAAGGAATTTACTCAATTCTTACTACTTAATACTTTATTAATTAGGGAATTTTGAGGGCAGAGGTTAACTCTGACATAGTAACAGTTCTCAAAATAATCTCCAGATTTGTATATAGAGTAGGTCATGGAAATGCATTGTTTTAGCCATGTAAAAGTCAGGTCAAGTCATTTTAGATTTGACTAAGAGTGGAAACTTTCTAATAGCACAGACTAAGAGTGGAAACTTTCTAATAGCACAATCATTTGACTTAGAGTGGAAACCCTGTATACCTAACACAATGATAAGGTTTGGTGTTCTTTGGAGTTTAACTGACATCACCATGTTCTGCGGGCAGGTACGTCATAACAAACCCACCGTACGATTTTGAACTGGTGCCCACGGACCTGCTCTTCTGCCTGATGCAGTTTGACCACAACGCGGGCCAGTCCCGGGCTAGCTTGTCCCACTCTTCCCACTCCTCCCATTCCTCCAGCAAAAAGAGTTCCTCCGTTCACTCCATCCCCCCCAGCAGTCGGCAGAACCGCAGCAGTAAGACCCGGGAGGCCCGCGACAAACAGAAGTAAGTGCACGCCCTGGATGGTTAGGGCACATGAACATTGCTTGATCTACAGTAGGTGTGTGTTTGGATCTGTGCGTTTGTGTATGTCTGTTTGTCATTGTGTGCGTCGCCTTGCCGTAAATACGTGTGCCAATGTGTCTTTGTGTGTGCGTGTACAACTTTAATAGAATGTGGACACATGCTGTTGTGTGGCGTGTTGTGTGTGTTTTTGCCATAATCATCTGCATGCGGTCCTCACTGTTACATCACAGCAACCATTACATAGCTTTATCCAAGTAGTAATGTTTACTAGTTACTAAAACTCAGCTTTCAAAACCTACTCCTACTGTAGGGTAGAAACATATACGTAAAACAGTAAAACGTAAGCCTAAAGCATGTTTAAACACGGTAGTGCAATGTCTTCTGGGTGTTTTTCTGTCTGACTCATTCGCTTTGTGTAGTTTATTATTCAATGTACTTATAGGCCTGTATTATTAATGATCACAGATATAATTTCCTCCTAATGATATAATTGTGTTATTTATACCAAATTCTTCTGAATGGCCACCTTTGGCTGACCTTATAAATACAGTTAGTCATAAGATCATCTTTCATGAGATGTGTTGATATTTGGTTTGTCATGGTGCATATATGTACAGCTTTTTTGCATGTTTGTAGAGCTCTATTGCAGGCTATTATTTTCTGTTTATTATTATTATTACTATTTTATTGTTAATTTTATTGTTGTCATTATTACTAGTTTATCAATATTGTTAATATTTAACATATATAAAAAAAAAATTTTTCAGCATAGTTAAATTTTTTCTTACATAATTTTTTTGTGAGCATAATGAATAGGATGGTAAACAAATTGTGAAATTTTAACATATTTTAAAAGCATGTAGATTTTTTATGACCGTAATCCGATGAATGAAGAATTACTAAGAGCTAACCCAAAATCCCTTACAATACATCTTAAAACTAAGATGTATGTATTAAGTGACTTGGAACATAAAAAAAAAGCCTCACTGGAAGACTCTTTTGCACGAATACAGATAGTCATATTGTCAGTTGCATATTTGCCATGTAGACTGTAAATACTACTTACTTACAGTAGATTACTTACCTCTCTTTCTGAAGTGCAACAAGGATGAATAGAATGGGCCCAGGTATGCAAGTTAACGATTCTGCATGACTTAGCAACCTTGACGTGGGTTTCCAATCATAACTATGTCCTTATTTGGAGATTGTTATGACAAGAGTAGTTTGTTTTCTTCTCTTTTTTCCAATACCACATAAATCATGCCTCAGTTTAAGTTTTGCTTTCATCATGGGAAGCAAAATGTCTGCCGCTACCTCTGTGTCCTCCTTGCCATGCTCAGGACCATGTTTGCATTGCATGAGGTTGAATCTTGACACCCCCCCCCTTTTTAACTACCTCAACTGCCTTCACTTGATGACATGCTGTTTTATTTTCCCCTGGCCCGGCCCTTTTTTGGTTTGTTTGTTTTTTCCTCAAAAACCTCTCTCTGTCATTGGTCTTTTTTTTTTAAATGATAAATTTTAATTTGAGATGATTTGCATTGTGTGAGAGGTCTGTGTGTTTGCACATCTTCTTATCGAATGCTATCTGATGACTGCGGCAGGCTCAGTTGGATGGCCTATTTATACCGTCATGGTTAAATAGCTTATTATTATGTATCAGCATCAGCATAAACCCCAGAATATTAAAAAAACATTTTGCCGCAGTCCAGACCTGTGTACCTCCTAGAGGCATACAAGCCAGTACAGATCTTACCTCGCATGTAGGTCATCACTGGTCCAAAGCCCTGCGATGCAGTCAAGTACCGCTCGCTGCTTCACAGGACTTTAAGAAAGTCTGCCCGGCCCCCCCGTGCCATCGGTCACGCCCGGGAAGTGGGAGGCGTGACAGATCGGAAGGCCAAATTGAACGGGGATATGAGGCTGGTAGTTTCCTCCCCCGACCGCCTTGTCTACCTGAAATGGTGGTTCGAGGCGACGTCGCTCTAACTTCGCCCTATCAGTAGCGAGACTTGTAGAGAGTCATGGCGGACATATTGGCTCACCTTGGGCACACTTCTGCACATCAAATACCTGCGCTGTAACGCACAGCCTGAAGCCTACCCACTCTCTCACACACTCACACACACACACACACACACACACACACACACACACACACACGCACACAGAGTAATGAGCACCCACAAGCAGGCCTGCATGTACATGCACACGCTCACGATTTGCTCCAAATTACCGAGTTAATATTTGATATTACAACCCCATCTAAAAGCAAATGGTATCTAAAATGTCACTGCAGGTGCCTATGAAGTCCTGAGAAATAGTTTGCAAACTTCTGACAGCTAGAAATACACCTACATGTTTGAAGAGTTTTGTTTCCAAATGATATCTGCCATTTTAAAAGTTTTATGTATTCTCTAATCAAAAGATTTGTGGCATGAAAGTAAAACTTTGGACATTTTGTATTAAACATATCGAATAAATAAGGCACCTACAAAATAATATTTGACAATTATCTAGTTACTATTTAACTACATAGACAAACTTATTATTGGGCATGCAGTTCTGAAATAAAACTCTTTACATTATGTATGCCTTTCTGGAGCTTATAGCCATTTAATTACACCACTGTAGGTACTGTAGTATTGGTTAGCTGAAAAATCAAAAAATTAAGAGAGGCCTGGAATGTTTGGTTATGTATCTAAACCTTTTGGTATAGATTCATATGTCTTCATTATGTTATGATGCTAATATTTGCTAAGTTCCAACTGACTTTACGTTATTTAAACTGAGGCAATCTTAATTATATATAATATTAATGATGTAAATCTTAACTGTCTTTCTTCCTTTTTTGCCTTTTCCTCCCCAGAAAAGAAATGGTTTACAGATGAACCAGAAAATGCCTATCCGCGGAACATTCAGATCAAGCCCATGAGCACTCACATGGCCAACCAAGTCAACCAATACAAATCCACTAGTAGTCTGATTCCACCAATCAGGGAAGTTGAAGATGAATGCTGAACCCCCAGGTGACATAAATAACGAGAGACACGGTCGAGGTTCCAGCAATGGTGCATATCTCCTTACTCCTCCCTCATGATCAAGGGTCGAATGGGAACATGAATCGGACGGGACCTCCTATGTGTATATCTTTAATGTGACTTCCATGCTCTCAGACATTGTTTTATTTATTAATGTGTCCATAGAGATGTACATAAGGACAATCAGATACGGATTGTTCAGCCCTTTCCCCTCTAGCACTTTTTTTTTGGGAATTATTTTAAGAGCTGAGAAAAAAAAAGTACTTCCTGTAATTCTTGGCAATAGTTCACCTTGTCGTGCGACCAGACTCCGTGGCCGCGACGACTGGTTGTGCTGGAGGATGAGGGTCGGAGTGATAAGTTTGACCGCACCATCTTCCCAAAGATCTGCCACGACGCGCCGTCTCACAGCAGCCGGGCTCATTCACCTCACACCTGCCGTGTGCTTCTGGTGTATTTGCACTAAAAAAAACTTATTAAGTTACCGTCAACTAAACCACTTGAAAAAGCTGCCCCCCACCCAAAAAAAAACAAAAAACAATGTGGAAAGTGTGTCTGTCTGTCTCCTGGAGAAAGAAAGCAGGAAAAGGCTGCTTGTCTAGAAGAGCATGCTGCCTTGTTATTCAGTTGGTACAGTCCATCGTTGGTACAGTCCATACTTAAAGGTATACTACATCACCATTGCGTAAACATATACATTAAGTGAGTCCATTCCAATCCCACAGAAAAGAAAACCCTAAGGTAAATCAGTAGTCTATAACAATGGTACATACTGTACTGTCTAACAGGGAAACCTGAATCTCCATAACATATCCGTTAGAATGCCATATCTGTGAACCACCGCCCCGTCGTTTGACTTAATCTGAATACATGAAATTCAGCATTGTATGTGCATCGCATCCCTGCGTCCCTTGTGTTGTACAAACCCCCTCTCCCCCATCAACGTGTGTGTAAATTTAAAGCCATGGTGGAACCGTGCGGGGAGAGGAGGTGGGTTTGGACCTACTGTACTGACTAAAATACCTTTGCATAGCACCCAGATGAAACCATATCCCCAACTGTGATTGAGTGATGCTAATGTGAGCAACAGCTGTGCCCACGATTAATGCTTTGCCAAGATATTCCAGAATTGGGCTCACAAAGAAACAAGCAGTCTATCGGAATGTTTTTGTTTGTTAAAAAATGTCTACGTCTAAATGAGAAACAAATGCCACATATTGCATAAAAGTGGGCAATAAATGGGTCCTTCCTTGATCGGAGCCACTGCCTGGCACAGGGTTGGCACAGAGGCAGTAAAGAGCTTGGATGTTCTCTGTTGCCAATCCAGATGTCATTCGCCTCAAAACTCTTAGCTGTGCTGCTGTGTTTAATAACTTGACACTGGAAACACTCAAACATGGTTGGTTGGAAATGGCTTCATTGAATGGCTAACTGCTACAAAGGACCCGAGGTTAAAAGTGTGTTCTTCATGCTAGCTTGTGTGGCATAAGAATGTGTTGTGCACATGGGAAGGCATCACTGGATCCAATTCCCACTATGATGAAGTAATAACAGGGAGGTAACCATAGGCCTAGTACTGCTGCAAATGATATACACATCACATATTCTAATAGTAATATCCTTCACCACATATATGAAGACGGATTTATAAATAAGAACATGATTATTTTGTATCCATAAGCATAATCATTTTGTACTTATTTTTGTACTTATACATAGTGACCTAGTGAAAAGTGCGATAATACAACGGAAACCGCCATCCTTGATTTCAGCTGCATGGAAGAAGATGTTGTGTTTGGATATGTCCATAGTTGCTTCACATTATGCTAAGAGAAAAAATAAATATGATGAGAAGATTACCGCCCATGTCCAGAAAAGGAGTTAATGTTCTATGGCTACACAGATGAGCCATTTCAGAATGATACTGTCTGTCTAGTACTTAGCCTCCTCATTAGCAAGCAAGCAGAGAGAAACATGTCAGTTACATTTCAGTGGTGATATGTCGTACCTAGATTATTAAAAAACTACCAGAGTAATACTGTAATAGGAAGCCAAGAGCTCACCTTTAAATGCATAGTTTTCCCCACCCCCCCACACACACTGTGCACAGGCTAGAACACAATGACCTTTATTAGCAATTTTTGACCTAAATTAGGTCCCTAGTGGGTGTGTATATACAGTATGAAAAGGTATAGAAAATATCAAAACTGTGACAGGGACACACCCCATTAATAGTGACCCCATATCCCAAAGAGGTTATTCCGTAGGCTGTACAATTATTGAGATTTCTAAAGAGATATCTCCCATTAGAACGAAGAACATAATGTTGTACTATGTTGTGTAACTTCTCCACATTATGTAGACCATATTTCGTTCTCAAACACACTGATCTGAGCTTTAATGTCCGTCTATTGGATGTGGTGCAACTATACTGGAGCCCTCATACACATTGTCCTGAAGTGATTTTTTGAACAGTGATTACATTGTTGTCACACTTTGTAGCAAATAGATTTCTTTTGGGAAAAAAAAATATATGTGAGTAAAATGTATGTATAATTGGGTGGTTAATGACATATTTGCTAGCCTGAACAATAAGGACATATTAATATTTGATAATGACAATGATTCCTTATACATAGAATCGACAAACTGATTATTTTGTTAAACAAAAAAAGGAAAAATGTGTATTTTTCAAATTTAAGGTCCTGTTCTGGATTAATGTAGGGGAAAAAAACACAAGGAACGGGACCTCATTCGTCAACCATCACCACGATAGAGGTAGCACTAATTCAGCAATTTTTCAAAAGAGAGGACATCCTTAATTTTAGTGTTCTTATAACATTGTTTTAATGCAGGGTTAACATTCCACTTAGTCGGGTCTTGTCATAAGTTCTATTAGAATATCTGCATGTTGTTAAAAAAACACAACTGCTTATTTGTTTACAAAGCTTTTTTGTTTTATTTTGTTTTTATCCAGAGGAACTTAACGTTGCATTACTCAAAATATGGTACAGTACGGTACAGTAGTGTTTGTTTTACCATTTCATTTTCTGTTTCTGTTTTTTTTCCCTCAAATGTGTACTTTTCATTCAGGCTGGGATTATTTACAACACTGGACTGGAGACAAGTTTCTCCTTCCAAAAATATACACCATACCATAAGTTTCTACGTTTGTTTGTTTTTTAGAGTGTTTTGAAGTGCCATGAAAAGTTCCGTTGAACAAGCCTCCTTCAGTCATTCAGTCAGGTGGACTCGAGAGAAAGCACAGTATCAGTAGCGAAGATGACGGTGTCTTATACTGGCATGGAGAACATCCAAGCCTTCAAATGCCTCCATGTCAGTTGAGTGCCAGGCAGTGCAGTTGGTCAGTGGAAGGGCCCATGTTAAAGTCCCACTATAGCGAGAAGTGGCATTCAGGTGGCCAGAGGACGGGCGCAGAGACCCAGCCCTTGTCGTCAAAACCGCACATATCACATCTAGTGTGTGCTAATTGTACTGTTTGTGTTGTGTTGCAGGGTTACTGAATACAGAGCCCTCGTTAAGTGTTATATATTAGGGGTGAGTTAGGTGTGAATGACTGAAAGATGGCCATGGAAGACCATGACGCAAGGAGTGCTACTGTCCACTTAAAAGAATACTATGGCGCGTCATACATTACTGTTACAGTATGTTGCATTATTTTTGTTAATCTATTTTTCTTGCTGTAAAGGATGGTTATAATAACTTATTTGCTGGGAATTGTACTAGCTATATTAGAATATATAAATATAAATATATATATATATACACTACTTTGGGTTGGGAGTGGGATTTAAGTCTTAAGTACACATTGAAATTGCATTTGGCAATTTTTATGTTGATTTTTTTTGCGAAAAAAAAAGAAGACTTGCAATTTTTTGTTAAGTTTCTTTTGGCTGCCTATCAGTTCAGGAAGAATTCAGGACATTGCTCTTGTGCATCACATATCGGATTTTTTAGCACTCGTCATTGTAGGAAACGGGATTTTGAATAGCAGTCTATTTAGTTTGGATTTGTTAAAGATATAATGGATACTGGATTATTTGATGGTGCTGAGTTGATCTACCTGACTCTGTCAAATATAATCTGCTGATAAATATACTGTCTTGTACAAAAGGTCTGTACATAGATTGTACATGGTTTCTTTTTGTATTTTCTCAAATTAAAATGGATGTATTTGTGTTCTAATACTGGAAAATCTTATTTTTGTTCCATTTCAGCTCCACTTACCCCACCCCCCACAATATAAAAGTATTATAGAGATATAGACAAATATACTATTAATGCCAATATTTAATATCACGTACTTTACAATTTATTGTACATGATTCTGTATTGCTATACAAACAAGTAATTTATTGTTTACACTGCAACATACAATACAGTCTACGACAAGGTAAGGTAGTAGAAGGTTATACAGAGTCCCTGTGTGTGACCTTGACTATTCCCAGAGAGAGGCTTATAAAGGTGTTTTATATTTCACCAATCCTAACCTTGCAGACTGGTTGATGACCCCACGGTTCAGATGGTGTCACAAAACCCTTTATCCCTGGAGCTGGGGCATCACTATGGCATTAGTCTTGATTTACGTTTACTGACATGCTATTAGTTGCTCCATCACTTATGCCTGTCAGGCTGTCAATCAAAGTGGATCCACATTGATGGGTGGGAATAGAATTCTAGGCACATTCCCTCTACATCGGCTGAGGCTCACCTCGCATATCACCATGGAGATGGCAAGCATGATAGCCCGTAATGCACATCACACCAGTTATCTGTTACTGTGTTGTCATATCAGCATCGTGGATGTGGCAGGATAGGTTTAAATGAAACGCATACTGCATCCTAATATGTGTTGGTGGGCTTACACAGTGACAATCCACTGAGGCGCGAAGTCCCCTTTCTTTTATTGTAAAAATATGCACACGCAATTAGCAAACCATACCAAAGTAAATATGTATAGTGTAACCTTAATAACAGCTACCTTTCAATGAAAATAAAATGAAAATGTGGCAATAACCGTATTACACATGTTTTAGTAGGATATCATGTTGTAAGTGCTGTGTGTTGACTGTACTGAGACAGGGTGAAGACATCTCCTCTGAGGATCCTTCAAACATCTTAAAACAACACCAATCCTGAAGCGTTATGATTTGGCAGGATGGGGTCTTAGGCGTCGGCCCGCTCCCCTCCTGTAGTCAGTAGTCAGAGGACATTTGTACATCTCCGGGGCCCGGCCCACTCCTCCCTCCTCCTCCTCCCTTCTCCTCCTCCATGGCCCTCAGCTGAAGTGTGCAATTTCACACTCTAACGTCAGACAGCCGGACAGACTGGAGAATGTATGACCCACCCTGGCATTTGTCCTCATTTCGCTCTCGAAATGTGCAAACACTATTACCCTTGGGTTATCTGGAGTGGTGTTGTGAAGACTTGCCTTTCCTCTCCATTTTGCCCCCTCCTCTTTGTTTGCCTCCTGTCCTCGGTTTTCTTCTGTGCTCCCTGTCCTCTCCTCTGTTTTCCTGTCCTTCCCTCTCCTTCCCAAACAGGTACTGTACAAGCTGTAGAAGCAGAATAGGGATACAGACAGAACTATACAGTAGGTTGGGGGTGGTGGGGGGGCTGGTTGATTTGTGGCCTGATAAGACTGCCACACAGGCAGTTGGAATTGATGGCCTGTTAGTGAGGAACGGGCTCCTCTGTGAGATGTTTTCAAAATGATTGATTTACAATAAAGTGGCTCCGGGTGTGCGCATGCAGGCAGAACTGATGCAGATCGATCCCACCGAAATTGATTGATCAGCCATTTAGCTTAGCAGTGTGTTTACCGAGCAAGTGAATCCATGCAGGCCTCTGCTACAGGCAGCTCTCCACCAATAAAACAGAGAAATGCCACCTATTGGCCTGTCTCATTGCTTTGGCAGTGGCGGGCGAAAACAAGCCCTATCAGAATATGAACCATAAAAATGTAATCATACGGTGAGAGATGTGGGCATAAACCTTTACGATTGTGTACTTTATTCTGCTATCAACGTGTCCTTCTGTGACTTGGAGATACTGCGCCTTTAAAACAACGTCTTACCTGCTCTATTGAGGGGGAACAATACTATTAGCCTTATCACAGAGTCACATTGAGCATTCATTGAGAGGCATAATGACTGGATTTAAGTAAACAAGCAACATGTTTTTCAGGAAAGCATTGAGAAGTAAGTCAAACCAGCAACCTTTACCCGTTTTAGTCCTGATGAAATAATATCCCTTGTGTTTAAAATACATAGACAAAGTATGTAGGCCTATGATGTTACTATATAAAATATTTCAGCAATTTTTCAAAAACAGGTAGGCCTCTCAATGTGTTGAGGCAGTAGGCCTACTTTTGATACAGCCTCTTCTCAAAAACAAAGCTAGCCACCATTTTGCTAGAGGCTTAAATCTCCTGTTTGCATTCACCTATTCCGATTCAAATAATCGCACAGATGAGAGAAAGCCTCTCCATTCTCTGACAACATGCTTTGGCCCCCATCATGTTTCTTATTAACAGTTTTACACAGTTGGTCACAGCAAGAGGGTGTCAGTATGCCAATAGTATTTACTGTCTGTGGTGCAGGCTTTTGAGGGGGAGTTTTTTTCTCCCTGACAGAAGCTGACAGCCCCTCAAATCAACTCGGTGCGAGCGAGCCAGGTAACAGGGTACGCCCGTGGCCAGGATCCAGGCGATGCAGTGAGACACTGTGAGAGCTCTTTAGGCTCTATCGCTAACAAAGTAAGTTGAGACACTTTATCTACAAGCACACACACATGATCTGATGGCAGATCATGAATAACCTGAAGAGATCTGTCCTAGGCCCACTTTAAAATCAGCTTTGAACTTAGATCAAGGAGGGGAAGCCTATCAAACGAAGAGCTGCTTCAAAACAGACGTGTTTCCAGGCGCATGAAAAGCTAGCTTCCCCCCTTTCTATTTTTTCTGTGGAGAATAAACATGCATTTGAAATGTCATTATGGGTCGTTTGGTAAATCAATGAGGTACAAAATCTAAAATAATTTTCCAGATGAACTATCAGTCAGGTAAATTAAACTGCTGGCTGTGGAATATTGAGCCCTCTCAGTCAGTAATGATTGGATTTCCATGACATTGATGTGAGAGCTGTTGACACCAATTGCAACATTTCCCTCTTAACCCCTGTGGATTTAGGCTAGCAAGCTAGCGGGTTAGCACACACAAACTCACACATATGCAGGAACGTGCGCACACAAACATAAACAAGATGGTATCCATAGTTACATTGCAAACTGTGTGTGATTGTATGTGTGTGTGTGTGTGTGTGTGTGTGTGTGTGTGTGTGTGTGAGAGAGAGACAGAGAGAAAGAGAGAGAAAGGAAAATAGGGAGAGATAGTTCTAGCCCGTTCCCAGTTCAGCTGTGATAATAGTTTCCATGACGATGAGGCATGCTCAGTGCATCACTTGTGGCCCAGATAAACAGCGATCCTTTACGAAAACAAGGAGGTCATTACAGCAGCTTGTCAAATCAATGCCCAGCGTGTCGAAGTTGATTAAGCCATCTCTCCTCAGCTCTGACACTCTGTCAATAGCAGCAAACCCACAATGCAGAACCAGTTGAGGCAGAAAAGGTGGGGGGAGGGGATGACTATCACACACACACACACACACACACACAAGCGCTCACACCGAGCTCAGATGATTGGAGTGAAATACCCATCAGTCAGTGAGCCGGGGTGGACTAATGATTCCCTGTGCTGCCTATTAGAACTACATGACAACTCAATCCTGTTCACGGAAAGAGAAATGGAGAAGGGCGAGAAGGGAGGGGGGGCAAGGAAGGGGGAGATGAAGGCAAAATAAAAGGGGCGAGGAGGAGGAGAAAAAAGTGACCTTGTAGCAACATAATTTCAGGCTGAATTAAATTGGCAAGAGCAGCTAATCTTTACCTGGGGGCAATTAACAGAATTAAAGGGAGAACAGTAAAGGCACAGGGGTTGGGCAGCGGTTTGTTTGTTTCTGCCTAGAAATTCCATTTGCAATTTAGTACTGAATGTCCTTCCTCTGAAAATTTGGAAAAATTGTTTCTCTACGCCTGTCACCATGAGCGTTTGATGTAGTGATTTTGGCGCACAGCGCCAAAAAAGGCTTCTTGAGGTAAAATGGACGACAGATTTTCAATCTATTATCGTTATTATTGAGGGGATATTATAAAATCTAGTCAGTTTAGGCCTTTTCTGCTGCCATATTTCCACAATATTGTCATATAATTATATGATTATGATGATCCTTTTACAGTATCTTACAAGGTGTCAGGATAGGTCTGCATATTATCTGGTTACATTTGAACATTTTGCACCAAGTGTATTACTGAAGGGTGTGTTTGTACAAAACTTTATTCCTTCAACATGAAATAATTGGAAAGTATTAGTGGGAAATAAATCATTTCGAGTTTAGCCTCTACACTTGAATGCAAACCTTTTCTCTTCTCTCAGACTAATCAATATGTTTGGAAAGATAGATATGGTTAGGCCTATCAGGTTGGCTGAGAAAACAACCGTTGCTAATACCCAGATGCTACATTGAGGGAGAAGAACTGTACCAATCAACAAACATTTAGCCCAGTGACATTCAAACCTGCTCTAGCCAGCAGATCAATATTTTGTGCTATTGGTATTCAATCACAACATTATAATTGAAGGGTAGTTTGTATGCCTGTTGTAAGAATATCTCCGGTTAAATCAAACCTCAAAATGTATATATATATATAACTTTAATATCACACCTTATCGCCATATTTAATTAATATATTCTGTAGTCTTATAGCTAATGTACTTTAGGGTGATCCTGCCGGAACTGTCAGAAATATTATAAACGTGACATAATATGACAATTAATCATTGGCTTTGTCAAAAGCAAGGGAACTGTGAATCACAGTTCCAATTACTGAAACAACAAAACACAGTTGCAATTACTGAAACAATGAAACAAAAAAGCATGAAATGTACACTCAAACAAGTGTTTGTTAACGCAAAAAATAAACCAATTATATAGCAGACACTCAATGTAAAAGCACACAGACATGGTCAAGAGTTCCAGTTGTTGTCCAGACCAAACATCAGAATGGCGAAGAAATGTGATCTGAGTGACAGGGCAGTTTGAGTATCTCAGAAACCTCTGATCTCCTGGGATTTTCACACACAACAGTCTTTGGTTTTCAGAAAAGTGGTGCGAAAAAACACAAAACATCCACTGAGATCCAGTTCTGTAGGCCTTGTGAATGAGAGAGATCAGAGAATAATGTCCAGACTGGTTCAAACAGACAGGAAAGACATCAGTAACTCAAATAATAACCCATTACAACTGTGGTACTGTATGCATCTCTGAAGGCCTTAAATGGCACTTGGCAGTATGACTTGAAAAAAACTGCAACCAGAAAACCAGGAGTCCAGGAGAAAAATGATCGTGACTAATATCTTATATTCACATACTATCTAGTCACTAAAACATGAGCTTTCTGCCGCTGACCACTAATATTGCTTCCATAAAAGCTCGATTGGATGCAGTAAATAGCCATTCACCTTCAGAGCATTCATGATTCAAGGATTTCATTTGTGCTCCGCTGCACCCTGGGGGGTCATTCCCCAACTGTCCCCGCCACCACCTCCATGCGTTTAAAAAACTGCCCTCACAACTGGTCTACCGCAGCCCTTGCTCGCCATTAGTCACGGGCTTGTGACAAAAAATGACTGTGACTGTATGTCATTGTCACAAGGCGAGGCCAGGCCACCTGCGTTAGAGACATTGCCCCCCAGAGGATCTAAGAGATAGCATCAGCGATGCCCGAGGAAATACCACCGGTCAACGTGACCCCACCCCGGGGCCCATATTGTGTGTATTCACATAGAATGTATTTACATTGTTTACAGTGGAAAGACACAGTTAAAAATTGGACTGAAATACATATACTGCAAATAAAGTTATAGTGGGTTCATCATTTGCATTTCTACATCACTCAGGCGAGTCTGAAATGTTTTTTTCTTTATAGGGTTGGGGTGGGGGGTTAGTGCAGTCATGTGGAATCACCCATCTCTCCTCAGGGCTTTTCTTCTTCACGTTCATTTGTTAGGTGGGCCTGCGCTGCAGTCTTTCTGCCTCCCACCCTTTCAGACCTGCTGTAAAATGTGAGTAAATGCCAATATTTCCAGCATTTTCCTATGAAATATTTGATTGTCCAAGTGAAGCATGTAAAATCAATGGCTGCAGCGTTCTGTTATGTAGAGCAGAACTACTGTACAGGGCCGCGGGGTGTGAGAACATTAAGATGCAAACATAACAGGCCTGTGCGCATACAGTAGCATGGTATGTAATTACACTCTCTGCCAAGTAATGGGCTTGTTTTAATGATATGGCTAAAGCAGAAATATTGAGCATGTCTCCTTTTTACACATTAGCTTGCTATCGTGCTGCTTGTAATAAACATGGCATTTTGCATGCTTCTTTCCATGCTTTATTGAAATAGCCACGAGAAAAACTGAAACAGTGTGTACTGTGCTGGGAAAATAAAAATATATACATTAGGGGACCAAATAATAATTTAAAAGAATAATACAAATAAATAATAAATAATAAATAATAAATAATACAAATACAGCGCTGACATTACCAATTAATATTCATGAGATTTTGACTTTGTAACCCCTCAGGATGGTTAAAATAATTATACTAACAGGGTCATTTAACGGCTTTATTCAAAGCAAATAATTCTCATGCAATAAATGACACAATAATTATACATACGATTTAACGAGGGGAATTACAAGTGGAACACACATACATAATCATTCATGCATGTACTGTTTGCAGGCATTAACATACATACACACACACAAAAATACATGATGGCAAATTCAAAGAATTGCTAACAGAGTGGTAAGTCCAATGCAGCCTTTCTCACTGCGAGTTGTAAATATGATTTGTTACCACGTGTTATTATTTAGCGTTATTCATCATTTCTGTCAGTCGCACATAGGAGGGTAATAGAAATGCCAGCAAGGTGGCTGATTTACTTAGTAAAATTTTCATCTCAAGGCTCGCAAGGCATGATTGGAGTCTGCGAGAGTGCTGGGAATTCATGCATTATGGAGGTGAATCTGACACGACCTTGAGACTTCCCAGCGTGGACCGTATATTACTATTAGAACGACCTTCCCAGATCCCGGAGATACATCGGATGTGTTTAAAGCTGTTTTACAATGCATTAGGAGGGTTTTACATGTGCTGAGCTCACTTTATTTGCTCATACATTTCACAGGACCAGGTTAGTGTCAAGCTGATGGGGGACAATTCAAAATGGCTGCACCGCTTCAGGAGACAAATGAGTCTGGAGAAACATGCTGAAGCACTGAGGAATAAGTGTTTTTAAGCCAATTCTCAGTTTGCCTTGTATTGTGAATGCAGTACATTTACCATTCACTGAACGCTACTGATTCCGCCTAATCCTGTGCCTTCACCCCACACGATGGATTGACCTGCATCCTGAAGACAGACAACAAATATGATTTTTCCCACCAACTAATATGCCACGAAGATCAATATTCTCACTGTTGGTTAAGCTTTGGAAACCTTTAGAATATCATCTCTCATCGATCGCTCTCACATTACAGTCTGTATGTTTAAATCAAATTATTCTTCTCGTTTAAGTGTCAGTGACATTTATAAAGCCCCATCCTCTTGCCATGTGACCCATTACAGTGACCCTAATGTAAAAGGCAAAAAAACCACACAGATCTATAAACTTTGCACTTTCATTGTTCGCGCCTCATTCTTGCTATCATTTCACCTCTGCGCCATAAAGATGTGAGAAGTGCGAGCGCATGTTGCATTACCATATAAAAAGGCCCATAATTACAGGGGGAGGATGATGGCCGTTCCCCTTCTAAGGGGAAATGATAAGGGACTACCATTCTCTGTGAAAGAACAGAGTCCATTTTGATATAATTGGCAGCAGAATTATTTATGACATTAATTGCCACTTTATTGACTGGCTGTCAGCTCCTGAGTTGGTCTGTCCATCTTTCTTACAGAGAGCGCTAGCTCAGCCTAAAGCTCCCTGACAAGCTAATTACAACAGCAGAACCCTGAATGACAAATGTTACTCTTCAGAGCCTGCATGGGCCTGGAAATAAGGAGCTCTCCCCCCCCCATCCACAGCTCTGGATATAAGCCAGACAGCACTACCAAATGTCTTCAGGTGAAGTATGCACGAAAGACATAGAAACAGAGGTAGGCTTTTTTAGGCAGTGGGGACAGATAAGTCTAAATCTACCCTCGTCCTCGGGTCAGTTTGCTCGTCTGCTATCAGTGTCCAACTGTCACTCAAAAAGACAACTGCTATTCTGCCCTCCTCCCCCTCCTAGTACATTTGCATTCGCTCATGTCAATCATTCATCGGGCCGCGGACAGATATCTGATGACTGGGAATGATTTGTCCTAAGTTCATTTGACAGGGACTCACTCAGCGTTGTGCCTTTTGGGTAGGTGAAGGCTGCTGTGTCACCAATCTGTCCGTCTGGCTAGAAGTTCTGTCACAGGAACTTCTGTAATTATATGTGAAATACCATACAGCACGACACCAGAACAGTGCCCCAAGATATACAGCATATCAATATATCTATAATCACCGTATATTTAGATATACCAGTCCAGCAGGTAAACATAGAAGCAGTACACATATTCACTAAGGCATCAACATCAGACCTGTCCTTAAAAAAAGCCCAAAAGATACATGCATCTCTACACAAACACACACAGAACCTTGTGTAGCAGGAGGTAGACTGGCCTGCAGGGCTTATATAGTAGAATGTCACTGATCTGCTCTGATGAGGCACTCTGCCATTTGCCTGGCCAGGAAGTTCCTTCACCCAGAGCAGGGTCAAGCAGGCCATCGCCTACAGGTAGATGTGCGCGTCTTACCTTAATTGGTCTGCTGCCCGTGATCCCAGGCAACCCATGTATCCCCCCCCGCACACACTCACACACACACCTGCATACGCATGTCAGGCATATGTCTACCCATTGTGGCACGCCCATCCCATAATGCAGTTTGTGTTGGCGTGGCAGCTTAGATCTGTCCTTGACGAGGATGGGAAGTGACACGCACCAAACTCGGTGTGTCCCCCAGCCAGCTCCGGTGGCTCGGGGCCTGTCAATTCCAGCTCCGTCAGTGGCACTGGCTCAATGGCAGTGCCTGTGACACATGTCACAAAGTTTTAAATGTCTGCTCTTTTCAGCAGGATGGCTAGGCGCACGAAGCAGCCGGGGGAAGGATGACATTTTGTGTCGCGCAGGGGGAACTTGTTGTGGCTCCCTTCTTCCTGCCTCCTCCGGCTGTCAGTCCAGGTTTCCTCTGAGCATATCAAAACAAAGACAAATAAATCTTGTCATTTTGAAACGCCAGCACTAGTGACCAGCCTCCTGAACGGTGTGTTGGAGGGAATATGGCCACGCGCTCTTCTGAGAAACGGTGTTCCTACGTGCAAACACGTAGGAACACATCTCCAAGTGCATGTACATGTACATATACACAAAGAAATAGAATAGTTCTCTCTCTCTCTCTCTCTCTCTCTCTCTCTCTCTAGAGAGAGAGAGAGAGAGAGAGAGAGAGAGAGAGAGAGAGAGAGAGAGAGAGAGAGAGAGAGAGAGAGATGTACATGCTATATACATACATAAACAGACTTTAAAAATCCTCCCTTGACCTGAGCTCATGACCTTCATCTGTGTGTGGGTGATTGATGTGCTGGATTAAAGCTTCACGTGGTTTCACTCAAATCTCTACTTTCCAGAACCGTTCCTCTATATCTGATCACCATGGTTTATACAAGTGCATTACTTCTGAAGGGTCCATAATCCGAGAGAGTCATGACTTCATATGAGGTTTCTTATAGGGGAGGGCAAACCTCTTCATCTACTTTGGAGACTATAATGAGAACCAACTGGAACCATTAAACCGTTGATCAGGTCTGTGGGCTTTGCAATGGAAAAATAATTAGTGCGCAGAACGTCTAAATTGCACTGCGCTGTTTAATTCTGTCTGTATAAATGTGACATGAAACATTAGTTAGTTCAACTTTTTTTAATTTTCAGCTAAGATAGCTGATACAAAATATTGCATTGTTGCACCGAGTATGTTACATAAGAACAACAATTACAAAGTATTTTTTATCCTCAGATTAAGAAATATTTCTGTACAAAATATAGTTGGTGTGCCTTCTTCAAGTAAAAAGAAACAAGAGAAACAAGTAACTGAGGCATAATACAGTAAAAGTAAAGCAAATCAAAACAAGCACACTGTTATTATAAACAACTTATAGTGGTGAATACAATATAATCACAAAAGAGGCATTGCAAAGCATTGTGTAGCTAAAATAAAGCTTTTCAACTGCAGTGGAGAGTTTGAATACATTTTACAACTGTTTTTCTTTATTGTACTTGTCTTAGTTTCCTATATGTGCTAGTGAAGAATATAGAACAGAATATACAATGAGGTGTAGGTTACTGTAGTCTTTAGCTTGTACATCTACAGTGTTTTCTCAGGATATTATAAATCTTGTTAGGCTGTTCAAATATTTTAAGAGAGATAGAGAGAGCGAGAGAGAGAGAGAGAAAGGGGGGGGGCGCAATGGTAGGCCCCAGGTGTGTAAGCGTCACCCTTTCACCCTTGATTAGTGGCAGTTGAGGACGGGTAATCCATCATGGCTGTCAAACCAAAGAATACAATTGGCTGGATCTGTTTGTTCCAGCGTGTGTGCGTGTGCATTTGTGTGTGTGTGTGTGTGTGTGTGTGTGTGTGTGTGTGTGTGTGTGTGTGTGTGTGTGTGTGTGTGTGTGTGTGTTTGTTTGTTTGTTTGTTTGTTTGTTTGTTTGTTTGTTTGAGAGAGAGAGAGAGAGAGAGAGAGAGCTGTGTCCTTGCGTGTGTCTAGAGTTGTACGGCTGCGGATGCTTGGAGGCTATCATGTCAATGGGAGTGTCAGGCCTAACTCTAGCTCTGAGAATAAAACAAGGAAGCCAGAATAGTAGAAATTCTACACTGATTCTCATAATATCATCACAAATCATCTAAACAACCACATCAAGATTTGGTGATAAACTTATTAAGCAAAGTCAGTAGTAAAAAGTAAAAAAAAACAACAACAAAAAAAGGGCGGATAGAGGGCATATTTATGAAGTAGATTCATTTGTTCATATCTCTGACAGCATCCATTTTGAAGCATGTCTGTATTTTCTGGTTGTCCAGCTGTCCATCAGAGCTGGTCATTGCGAATGAATCTGTTGCCTTCTGAGTGCTTGCCGTAGTAGACATAGCGACACTTGGCGAACACCCCTGGCGACAGAAAAACAGGATGGCAAGACGTCAGGGACAGCGTACGTTATTTATCAATGCTGAAACCCATTTAATCAAAAAAAGCATTAATTACATTTCTCATTATTGATTGTGACGGCTTCATCATTATGAGAGGAATTTTGAGTAGATTTTTTTTTCTCCTATTTTATTTTCTCTGTTTGCACATACATTATTACATCAGAGGCTCAAACACAGATGGCCGACAGAGCAACGCTAGCGACATGCTAGCCGGCAGGCCGGGGCAGAGGCTGACCAAAGCCCTGTTGCTGGCTCGCATTTCCTTTTGACGTCAGAGCCTCCACGCAGGCCCATCCTGGCGAACGTGGCGGGCCACAGCTAGGTGTCACCGCTCGGCAAATGAGGACAAGGACAGGCGGCATTAGGTCTGTCAATGATCCTCAGACAGAAGAGCAGATGCGGCTTTCACCGGGCTTTCTAAATAGACATCAAGTGCATTATAGCTGGCTGGTCGGCATGACGGGCGGGCCGGTGTGGCGGCGGGGATGAGGGGTGCTCCGAGCGCTTCGCCCAATCACATAATCCAAAGAGACACTGTCAAGGGTGGGGAGAGACGGAACGCAGAATGGCAACTAAGTGACAGAAAGCAGAGATGGGGACAGAGATACTGGTGCCATATTAGTGCCAAGCATATTCTGATGCCACCCTCAATTCTAACCAAACCTGACACATAGCTCTCTCTCTCTCTCTCTCTTTCTCGCCCCCACTCTTCAAAGTAGGCTCCGCTAAGTCACACAAACACACACACACACACACACACATGTACGTACACACCCGCCCACCCGCACACACTAGTCCCTTGCAGCCGTAGTGGGTGTTCTGTCAGGCAGAGGAGCGGTACAGCAGCGGGCCCAGAGGCCCGAGAACAAGCTCAGTCAATCTAAATCTGGACTTTGTAGTGGAGCGGGGCTCATCCCCCCCCCCATAGCCCAGCGACTTGAGGTGATCCAAACACTGAAGTGTGAGGAGCTGTCACCTCCCATAAAATCCAGGGGAACTAGCTAGATAGCTCCATGCCTCTCTGTCTGCCTCCTCCGGTGTGTGAGTGTAACACGTGTGTGTGTGTTTATCTGGTGTGTGCGCAGGAGTGTCTTTGGCTAACCAGGGACTGTAGGGGGGCGGGGGTGAGGGGCTGGTGGTGGAATGATTTCCAGCTGCTGTGCTTCGCCTGGGGATATAGGTGCCACGACTGGTGACTGGGTTCAACACCACAGGATCTCTGATCACACGGGCGCTGGGCCCTTCTCCCGTATTCACAGCTTCCCCGCCGAGATACTCTTCCCACACCAGGAGAGAGCAGGAGCCCTTAAGAGATTACCTAGTGAGATAGCAGCGCCACAGCTCCTATAGGACAGTACCTAGAGGGGATGTGTTTGTACTGTAGGGCTGCAGCACAAAAGCCTCTCAGAGATAACCTTCACAGATGAGGGAGCTAAAGCCAAGAGCCCCTAAAGACTTCACACTCCGCTGAGCTCTCACCGCTGGCCCAGGGGGGTGGGGGGGTGGGGGGGGGGGGGATGGGAGCGAATGCGATTGGACGGCAACACATTTGACAATTGCGCAGGCACCAATCAGACAGCCTCGGAGACACTGTGAGACCTGTAGCTCTCCAACTTTGAAAAAAAACGAAATAATGTTGAATGGAGTAACCAAAAGAAGTGGGGGGGAGGGAAATGATAAAAAAGGGAAATACTGGGTGTTAGAAGGGGAAGGGGGCCGCGTTAATTTTGTGTTTACGCTGGCAATCATGTACATATACATTTCAGCCCTAAGTAGCTGATCGTGCACACAAACTTCCAGACCCCGGTATTCCCTTCACAGCGAGGGATCACTCTTATTACAGGCGGGTAAAAAAAGAAGAAGAGAGAAACGGGAATAACTGACAAGTACTGTACACTGCCAAGTTTTCACTTACATAACACATTCTGGGGCCAGCCAGGGCCTGCAGGGGGGTTCCGCCTGATGAACTGATACTTAACTTAACAATCGGTGCAGTGTCAAAGCCTGTATTCCTACTGCTTCCCTTTGTATCCGCTGTGTACCCAGGTCCATGGGTGTACACCCTTGAATGAGCACACACTAATACACACAGGCCAGAGAACGCACACAAACACACACGCACAGACACATCTGAGTGTACAGTGAGCGCAGCCATTGAAGTGCTAGATTTAAAAAAGCAATCTGGAGGCTAATGTTTCCATCATGCCCTGGCAACGGAACAATCAGGCCTTTGTTCTGCATATGTCACGCAGTGCTGTGTTGTTCGTAAAAGGGAGTAGATAGTCTCCTTGTCTTTATTAAAGGGCCGTACAATTGGTATCTTGTATCCCCCCCCCCCGGTGAATACTGGAGTGTAGGTTTATCCGCAGACAGTCTGGTCTTTTCAGAGCTGATTACCCAGAGCATGTGTCCTCTCTACGGGGGCTTGATGGGCCAAACTGCCACAGTGTAAGCTAGCTGGCTGTACAGAACCCCCTGTGTGCTGTGCATTCTCAGAATCACATCGACACACATGGATACAAACAATGACTGTATTTTTTTGTATTTGTAAATTAAATACCGGTAACGACTATTTGGATAAAGTGCCATACTGGTGTCATAAACACACTGGTTTGTTTTAAATATATATATTTTTTATATATAGTAACTTAATAGGTCCAAATAAATAAATAGGCCTAAAAACCTAAATAAGGTCTGATAATATTGGATACTATACGAACTGTACTGTAGGGCCAATTAAATCTCATTAAATCTTGAATATTGTTTAAGCTATTGAGCCATTTGCTAGCATTGATAAGCAAATCAGAGCAGCTGGAGTTGAATTGATTTTAGCCAAAGTGAAAAGCAGAGTCATTCACTTATTGTGAACAAACCTAGCCTTTTGAAAAGATGATGCCCCTTGGAGAGAAATATATACAGAGAGAGGGAGAGAGATGGAGTGATAGAGAGAGGGAAGGAGAGAGATGGAGTCGGTTTAATGATTGCTCCTCTCATACAATCAGCCCAACTCCTTTCGAGGGCCGTCAATATGTCAGGACACATCCGACGGATGTAGCTGTTAACATCAAGGTTATCCATTCCCAGAAAGCCTCCACTCCTTCCCATTCCGTCTCACTCTTCTCTTCACATCTCCCTCCCTCCCCTCTCAGTCATTTTCACACTTTGTGATATTCTTACCACATTTGTTCCCTTTGATTTCTCTCATTTGTTCTATATGTGAGCTGTCATTCTATCACAGTCTTAGCTTAGCTTCTTAGCCAACTAGTCCAGTGCCATAGTGCCATTGTCTACTATCTATTAGGGTAATCGCACATTGGGGAAAAAATATTGCATTTATCTGTCTGTATGTTCTCAAAGAGCAGAAATAACAGTGTTGGTCAGAAGGGGAGAGGGCAGCTGGGCACACAGTGTGGCTAGGGGCGGGAGAAGGGAAGGCGTCCGTAAGAGCTGGTGACTTATGGGCTCGGGGCACAGGCTACTGTGAGCCTGGGCTATTATTGTGGACACAATCCATCTCCGGCTGTCCTTTTATCAGCTCAGGCCAGCGTCATGAGATGGAGCTGCCTCCTCCTCCGTACAGCAATGCCCGCAGACAGATAACCCCCCCGTGTCCCATAAAGCAACAGGCTACTACTGGACAGCTATTCAGCCTAAAAGAGGGGCTGGCTGGCACACAAAGTACAATGTCATGGGGGGGAAATTGAATTGTTTCACTTAGCATGGGTATGGCCTAAGACGGTTTGACACACACACACACACACACACACACACACACACACACACACGATAACACTTGGAATTTATGTCAAACTGTATTGGAGTCCGGACGTGCTAATGTCTATACGTCTATATATATAATAGCTAAGACCAGCCTTAGAAACAGCTTCACGCAGTGCGAATCAGCCAAAAACTATCAGTTATTTTCTACAGGGAATAAATAAGCAGGGCCCAGCTTCCTCGTGCGGAGAGGTTAGTCACACTGAATTTATTATACTGTACATAAAGACTGGATTATGTCACTTACAGTATGTTAGTTATTAAATCAAACTTAGGCTCTGTGTGTGAAAGAAACTCTTTGTATGTAAACCATACAGATGGAATCAGCATGACCATCGTACGATTCTTCACATCCATTTTTCATAGGGGTAGAGGAGGCAGGGACTAATATGACACGTTAAAACACAATCTATCTTTAATCTATTTTATCTATTAGTACACGCCTTTAACAGCTGAGACATCAGCCATCTCACACAAAAGCGCGTAGCCTATAACTTAGAGAATTAAAGTGACATTTGTCCACTCCCAATAAAAAATATTTAGTCCATTAAACATAAATAGCTGTCATTATGATGCATGCTCAGGCTCCGGCCTTCCGCGAGCCCCCTTCTGGCTGTTTACTGCGGTCAAACAACTGCAGCGCCTGCATGTTCTCAACTTCAGCATATTGATTAAACTTTTAAATGGCTGCCATATAACCCTGGGACATCAGGAAGATTCATTTGCGTCAATGTTCATCTGTAATTCATTAGCCATTTATACTCTCCACGTCCACACAGCCTATCAGGGAAATGCGCCCCATTTTTCACGCAGGCAGAGGCTGAGGCGATGGCAGGGAGGAAGGAAGGAGTGTGACGGAGGAGGAACAGAGAGACAGAAATACTAGACCAACTGGCTTTGCGAAGGGGCCACATGCCCCTAGATCAGTGGTTCTTAACCTTGTTGGATGTACAGAACCCCACCAGTTTCATATGCGCATTCACCGAACCCACCGAAGGGGGGCGTGTCATCACAAATTATATTAGTCGGGTGTGTCTTATCCTCCGCCGAACCCCTAAGACTGACTCACCGAACCCCTGGGGTTCGATCGAACCCAGGTTAAGAACCACTGCCCTAGATGCAATTACAGTATGCGCTGAAATGTTTTACGAACACAATTACATAATTACAAATGTTTTACGAACATAATTACAGCGCCTAAAATACATAGTCATATTGTAATTTGACAGAAGTGTGCAGTAATCCATCCTGCGCTGCCAGAAGTACTGGGTGAAGCAGTATTATCTATCCATTGCTAAGTTGATTATAATTTGCATAATGATCTTGGCTTAACAAGGGCCTCTAATGACACGCCTATTCATCAGCAGAGAGACCAATGGCTTCTCCACTCACACTGGGCGAAGCGCCGATGTCCTGTTCAACAGTTAGGGTCTGCTGTCATTTTTAATCTTTCTTCACTTTCTCATTCGACCCCTGAAACAATCTTGTATTTTACTCATTGTGATGCTCACTGGCAGTTTGTTTTGAGTATACCATCAGATGTGCTGAACATTCACATAGTATTTATTCGGCTTGAGTTGTCCAGGTGACGCTGAGAAATGAAGGATGAATTCATGAGTTCGGATTAAAAAGCAGAAAGCAGAGAAAGAACGAAAAAAGAACGGAAAAAAGTGGGTGAGGCGATGTGGGAGAGGGCGCGTTGAACGATTTGCCGTTGCCCCAGGCTGATAGGCTGTCAGCTAAATGGGGGGGGGGGGTTGTTGGGTCATGGCTTAACCGGCCCGGATCAATGCCACGTTGCTTCTCTGCATTATTCTCCTTACAGGGCAACAATAACACAATTCTGAGGCCTACTGTTTCAAGGGAAACTACCCTTGTAATGCCGGTCATTACTGACAGAGTGATTACACATGGTATCAAATACAAAGTACATATGGTGGGTAAATATGCTGTACAGTCAGTAACCCTGAAATAGAACATACTGTAGCCCATAGTATGTTGTATTTTGAGTGGCTCTGGATCTTTGGCTCAACCTGGCCCAAGGACAGTCCATCACTGTCCCTTGGCTAAATGACTACAATCAAACACTGTAAATTGAGGATGGCATTATTCATTGATGGGTGAATTACAGTTATAACCAGATAAATGCCTATCAGACTTTTTACTATGAGCACGTGAAGGAAATTGAATTTCAGGGGACATCAATTTTGACTGAAGAAAGAGATTACAGTTGTGGAGGGCTAATGAAAAAAAAAACGGAATGATGAAATTAATTTCAGTGACATTTATTCCACATGGAGCCATGGAGAACACTGGTTATTCCACGTGGAGCCATGGAGAACACTGGTTACACTGCTCTGGTGTCGGCAGATAAGAGCAGGGTGGCTTAAGGCAGGGGATTCAGACAGTGTACAAAGTCCTAATCCCCTCTCTGAATACACGCAGGATCATCTATCCAGAGCACAGGGCTGACAACACTCATTTAGCATGTATGAGAAAAACCCAAACTCTCCTGTCAGCACAATGTGGATATTATTTACAACTCACAGAAAAGGTTTGTCTACCCGTTAAGGCACGTGAAACCACTAATGACAATGCTGATCATAAACACTAATTTTCTCCATCAACATGGAGACGACCAATCGGGGGGGGGGGGGGGGGGGGGGGGGGGGGGGGGGGGGGGGGGGGGGGGGGGGGGGGGGGGGGGGGGGGGGG
>JAOEHI010000007.1:2972913-2993658 GCA_025447815.1 Percopsis transmontana | reverse complement strand
TCTCTCTCTCTCTCTCTCTCTCTCTCTCTCTCTCTCTCTCTCTCTCTCTCTCTCTCTCTCTCTCTCTCTCTCAAGCCCGTGTCTCTCTTTCGCTCACCATCATTACTTTCTGCACCACTCCCGCTCCCCTTTCTCTTTCCCTATTGTCTCTCTCTGCTCTCTCTCTCTCTCTCTCTCTCTCCACCTCTTCCCCCTTGGACACCCTCGGACTGTCCTCAGCCCCCCTGACAGGTAGAGTAATAACAGCCGTACATCACTGCCCCGAAAAAGTCCAATAACCTAAATCTTCACTTGCCACACACCCCCGGACTCAATTACTTTATTGACATGTAATCTTCATAAGAGGAGAAATATTGAGGATGTAAGGTCAGTCGGTTATGAAGACATATTATCATATTATCTGCATGAGGGTTGTAGGGGCTAGGACCTGACAAAGCTAATTATAATGGTACATGTTTCAGAGCTCACAGTGTATTATCTGCTTGGCTGCTTGGTTGAGCCACAGCTGAGGTGCAGAGGAGAAAGCGGGATGAGATTTCAAACCTAATAGAGGCCGGGGTGTCATGTGAGGGCAAGGGAATTAATGAAGCCAAATATTATCGACCGCACACCGTAGCATTAATACCCTTGATCTGTTTATCGCATCCCTGAAGCTTACAATGGCGTTTGTCAGGCAGCTAACAGCACGTCATAATGCAACCAGAACTTGGAGGCAATTACCCAGAACTAGACAATAACAGAAAACAATTGTGTTCCATTGTACTGTTTAAAACACAGAAGATATCAGTTGTGCTTTAGCTTGAGCGGTTCCTCAGCCAAAATGTCACTGTGGGTTAGTGATGGCGGGAGGGAAGGACGCCCATGGCTGTTATCGCTTCTCCACCAAGGTTATCTTAATATCATCCTCTCTGCTCTGCTATTAGGATCTACCACCGGCTCCATAAAGGAAACCAATAATATGTACAATAGTACATCATATTCTGCTCCAGGCGTGCTCTTACAAAACCCTAAATTCTCTATAAACACTATTTTTTTACCCTCTATCTTTAAAACCAGGCGATGATGTAAAGAAAATATATTATGGCTAAGCTCATTATTTCAACCGGAAATACTATGAGGATCAAAGGGCAGCGAACAAACGCGGGTCTAGCCCAGAGACATTGCATCTCGGGGTCACAGTGTGCAAACAAAAGACCCTACTTCCAGCCATGTAAACATGTTCATTTTGTCTTGCTAATATGGTGCCCTCTACCCCTACATCTGCTATCCAACAGCCTGAATCTGAGACTTGTACTCAGAACATGCCCACAACGGTGTAGCCTAGAAAGGCTTGGCCAACAGTGCCGAGGGTTGTATGTTAGCACCAGCTAGTGTCAAATGGAGACACATAGTTGTGCTTCCTTTCAAGGCTATTCATGCCCTCGTTGCTCCAAAGACTGTTCCAGAAAGAATGTTCCATTCCTTGTTTAAAATCCCTTGTTTGTTTGGAATATCCCAAGGCCTTGATGAAATGACCGCTGTAATACAGTATGCTTTAGATGACTAACAACCAGACAACCATTTATCTAATAAAGCATAGTGGGTTTAGCATAAAATTGCGGTACATACACAAACACATATGTTTAAACAAATATTTTATGAAGCCTATTTCAAGAGTAAATACGGTTGGGCAAGATTTATTTTTGAATGTGGTCAGAAGGTTTCATTTCAAAAATGTATTTGTATGTGTGTAATGTGTTTGCATGCATGTGTGTGTGGTGCAGAAAGTATGGGGCCATTATTGTAGCAAAACTATTTACAAATGGGAATGGAGAGTTGTGTAACTGTATCTCTCTGTATCCGAGTGCTTTGGAATTAGCAATCTTTATAACTACTTCAATATGCACAAACTGTTTCACAAGTGTGTTGAACAGCTGAAAAGAAATGTTTTATATGCCTTGAACTTGACCAAGACTACAACTTAATACTCATGAGTTTCACTAGACTAGGGCATTTCCTGGTTGTTCAGACAGAGAGCGAGATTCGCTGGAAAGAAATATTTTGTATATGAAACCACTACATCCCCACACGACCCACATGCGTGCTGAGACGCGTACGCAAGAGAAAGAGCCCGAGCGTTTTGGTAGTATACTTGAATATACCACCACCAGTTGGCAGTAGCAAGACTGGTATCTAGGCTAGGCTGTATAGATACTGAGGTGCACAGACATATCTCCACACACACAAACTGCAACACGTATTTCCTGATCTCTGCCACGGCAGAAGTGTAGCAAAAGTCACGTGTAAAAAGGCCCGCCTGAGTTGTAACTGATAACTTGTCCGTATTTCCAGCTCTTGGAGCAAAATACTTTTCAGCTATTAATATCTATTTATGCATTTACTGATTTTATTTTTAACACATTTACAAATCTCACGCGGCACACACAGATTGAGATACAGTTACACAACTCTCCACTCACATTTGTAAATAGTTTTGCTACTGGCCCAATAAGAAAGTAGCTTATTTTAAATCACCATTCTGCAATAAATTCATATGCTTGCCCTAAATGACTCAGTCAATCCAATCATCTTGCAGCTACACAGCGTGTCACAAATAATCTAGTGATGAGATTATGACAGCGAAACAACTTGTCTGCTTATATTATCATGACAGGGAAACCTGCTCCTTCTGCTTAAAGTAACTTCATCAGCAAACCATTGTGACAGATTAAAAGGTTGTTTAGGACTCTGTAGCATTTCACTGACCTATCTCTTTTCATTGTGGTTGAGCTGGAATGTGGACACGGGTAAAAACCAGAAAAGACCTGTGACTTCCTGAAACCAAAGGTCCCCTTTATGATTCAAGAGAAATAGAAACGACATGTCAGCTGAATTTAAACAGGAACGACGTTCACATCCAGTCGACCTAATGGATGTTGAGGCCGCGCTGACCCCTGAATTCTTTGGTAATGTTTGTGTGTTTGTTATTCACTCAACTGTTCAGTTCATTCCATTGGATAGCTACGCTGCGGTGAATAGCAGCTCAGCTCCTAAACACTGGAATTTCTGCGTAAGGGATGATGGTCTACTCCACATTTTACAAGCAGAAAATCCAAACAAGCCACTCTCCCAGTCCCGAATGCAATGAATAATCGAAAAGGCAGTTAATGTGAGCTATGCTGATACTCTGACAATAGTTTGTGTTCAGACATCACAGCTTAGTGTCTCCCGATTGTATATTGATGCCGAGGCAGTTTGACGATAAATCACTGGATTCGCCAGCGAGCGAGAAAACAGTTTAGACAACGGCCCAATGGAGCTTACCGTAATTGACAGATGAGTTCAGCTCCATCCACCACAATAGCTTTGGCGCACTGAGAGTATCTGGGAATGGCAGTAAGTGTGTCTTTTTCAAATAGTTTTCAAAGTGAGAGTCGTGGGACGGTTTTGAGATATTGCAAGAAAAACTTATGGAAAGCCAAACTCTGATATATACTGAATGAACTCTATATATATTGTGTGTGTATATATATTTGCGTGCATGGGGGTCACATGGGTCACATGGTAATTTAGCATAATATTTTAGAATAGCGTAGTTTAGAATAGCGAAAACAGACTATTTTATATTTTATTGTCTCCCCCTTTCTCACGGCACTGGTGATTATATGGCATGCATACCTATGTTATGATTCATCCCTGATAGAAAGTACTGGCGATGTAGCACAGGTATTAGACCAAGCAGAATGTATAGTCATTGAATATAAAATGTTTGACCAACACCTAGACCACTAGACTATCCTGCCCCCTGTTTTGTTGTTTATTGTTTAACCAAGTACTATATCTGCTTGTGTTAACTGGGCTATACACATGCAACTCTAAAATATAAGATATTCTGTAAACACCTCTGGCAATAGTGATTATAAAACTATGAGGATTTATCGTGGCCTGATCCCTGTGTCCCTTTAGGATGACAAGTAGTCCAGCATCTGCCAGCATGTTAGTGACTCTTCATCAGGATGAAGGGTGGAGAGCTGGCTCACTTTGACAGCCTCTGACTTCTCACTGAGCCATTTGTTTTAAGGGTTATGGACACAGAGGAAAACCGGTGGACCCTCCATCCATCCTGCTGTAAAAATACCCAAAACCATCTGGCAGCCGACCTCCCCTCATAAATTACAATGATAGACTCCCACCTTTGGAAAACCAGAAAAGGCCACACAAACCCAGCTCGCTCAAACTTCTGGACAGACTAAAAGTTAGCCTGGAAACACAAGACCTGCATCTCAAATGTCCCCAGCCACAGCTAAAAATCATGGTGGAACATGAATAATACTTTGACTGCATTAGTGGTTCCCTTTCAGAGCTTATTCTAGCAGTATGGCCTATCCATTTGAACTGATTTATGTTTTTCCCTGTGAGTGACCAGTGCAACCGGGAAGGAGCCCAAAGTCCAGAGTACCAGCGGAATGTTATTGCAAGGGGGCTGAGTCTGGTTGGCAAGAACTCACATCCTTGTCTATCTGTCTATCTGAAATTAATAGCAGAGGCCAGTGTCTTGCTTCAAAACTTACAACTGCTTGTGCCTGAGTAGGTCTAAATGGGTGAGTCTGATTGAGTCTGTATTGTCGTAAATAACCCTGGCTTGTCGGCAATGGTCACGGAAGGTAAAGATTTAGGAGGCTACACATTCTCCCACTGCTGAGATTTCAAACTTTTTTTTTTTCTTAACACAGTAATCACATTCCAGCGTTGGTTCGATAAGTTAAGTTAAAAAAATGGGACTGCAATAGAAAGCTTATGGGTTTAAACTATAAAATGCAAACCACGTTATATACAGCGTAAAACATTTATTACAAAGTAATTCATCCTTTAATAGATGTTCTACAAAACAACCCAGCTCCAAATTCTTTTGTAGAGTTAGAGTAACAACAAATTTCGCTATCAAACACTGTATTTGATCTGTGAACTTTAAGTGGCATTAGAATGAAACTGTTTAGCTCCCTTTAGTCAAAACAATTTCTGCACATTCTCAGCTTGACTTTCAAACATTCCTTATTAAGAGAAAATATCAAAGCAGAAGATCTACTTTTACACCAATAGTGGCAAGAGCCAACAAACAAACATTTGAGGGTGAAATGAAAAATAGTCTTGACACTCAACTTGACAGCGCTATCTTTCCGCTTGAAGTGCTCGCTGTATACTTCCGACATCAGTTTAAGAACTGGAGACACTCTGGAGGCTCACTCAACTACATCAAACAGCAAGGTAAAAACAATAGTGTCACTGACATTTCCCCAAACTGAGCACAAACGGAATTATTCAGACACAGAGAGAGCTGAGTGGCATTCGATACTAAGGAAATAATGACATTTGGTGGAAGGCGGGCGATCTCAAAGCAGCTTAGAACTAGCATGCCAGAGTCGTGCGCTTAAAATTGTCGTGAAAGTTAAGAGGGTCCTGCTGGGAAAGAGATAAAGTTGTAATGTGAGTTCCAAAGCTGTAGCAAGGACAGGCCTTCCTCCAAAAATCATAATTTTTTGGAGCAGAAGGGGGGTGTGGGTGTGTGTGTGTGTGGGTGGGTGTGTGTGTGTGTGCGATGCGGAGGCATGATGAACACTTGCAGGTCTAGTTTGCCTTGTCCCTTCTACTTATCCATCTCCATAGGCTGGCTCTAATGTATATTCATGTTCCTGGGTCAATAGTCCCCCTTGGGTGGTTGGGTGGCTGGTGGCGGTATCATTGACTCTGATAGAACAAGAAGAGGCTTTCCTCGCAGAATGAGAGCATGGATACAGAATGGATTGACGTGACGTGAGATTATGCCCTGTACTTGCTCCGTTGACAGATTATACAGTATTGCTATAAATGTCCCTGCCATTACATGCATATAATGCCAAAAAAAAGCAGCCATTCATGAAGAACTCATCTTAAAACACCTCAACTAAACGTACTGCAAGACGGAAAACCTGGACACAGTGGGGAGTACCTGGGAAACATGGTTTATGGGATCAGCCCGTGTCTTCACATTGTTGGTGCACCTCGTAAAGATGGGTGCATTGCTTCTCTCAACACTCATTGCCTCTTAAAGGTCAGGGAGTATAGCTGGCAGGGGGATTCAGCTTTCGCTTTTGTTGTCCTCATCTGCTCGCTTTACAGTAAATGTCTAGATGGCCGCAGCACATGCCAGTGAAGACACACGTTGTCTAAATGGTGCTTTGATTCTCAAGCATTCCCAAAGACAAGTCACGCAAAGAGGACCGTGAGCCAATGTTTGATATGTGGACGATAGGGGGCAGGATAGTCTAGTGGCCTAGGTGTTGGACTCCCAGCCGGAAGGTCGTGGGTTCGTGCCCCAGTGTTGGCCTACCTGTAAGCATCCTTGAGCCTTGAGCAAGATGCCTAACCCCTATCTGCTCCATATAAGATGTTAAAATGACCTAATTGTAATTGTGTGGAGCATCACCTTGGAGCGAGAGTGTCACGGACCGACGCATTAGTGCAAAAAAAAGAAAAAAAAGTCCATTTATCCAGGGGTGCAGGATAGTCTAGTGGTCTAAGCATCCTTGAGTAAGATGCCTAATCCCTGTCTGCTCCATGTAATAGCACCATGAAATTGTAAGTCGCTTTGGATAAAAGCATCTGCTAAATGACCTAATTGTAATTGTATGCATATTTTTAGATATAAAATGTACTTAAGTTTATCCAAAATACATAGTATTTTTGGTTGTAGTTATATAACACCATGAGCTAACATTGTGATGCTATCACCTCATTGGAAGGTGATTTTTTATTTAACTTTAGGAAGATAAAAAAAAGAAATACGATTTATAGCCTCATGATCAGATTAAATAAATTGTTAAGATGGCTATTTTTCGCAGTGTAAATCGTGCACTTTTCATTCACCGTGTGTGATGTTTTAAGAGGACAGATCCCGCTGGTATTATTATGAGATGCCTTGTAGAGCACGTAAATGTATCTGATGGGAGCTACCAGAGGTGTCCTGTCTTTTCTCACTGGATTTTAGTATGAGATATTTCCATACAATGGCAGATTTATCAAGGAAACGAAAAAGCAAAAGGCAATATCAGTGGAACGATTTCTAGGGTTTAACTGACATCAAATAGATTAAAATATGATTCAAACACAGCATGGAGGCCAAGATAGAAATAGATAACCTAAGGCAAAAAATTTTTTTTTACAAAAACCACTGTAACAAATTGCTACGGGGTTCATTTAACAGACCCTGGCCACACTGATACTTTGAATAGTATTTTTTACAACATCTAATGTAATGTAATTGGCGTTGACATCATCCAGCTACAGTATGTCTAATAAATTATGAATGAATGTTAAAACCAGCTATGATGATACTTCAACAAGGTACTGTAAGCCGTTTTGTGTATTTAGAATCATTACCTAACACAAAGGCATCTAAGCTACTTTTGCTATTACTAACCACATTCGGAAAATAACAAGTCATCCGTCAAACAAACAACCTATCCCTTTATAATGACAACAACTCCATTTCAACACTGGCGGTTATGCGTCCATTAGTCATGTATCCGCCCCAGATGTCGGGTGGAGCGAATGGGGTGGGGGGGAGGAGATAGCAGCAGGTGTAGATCTCTCCGAGGCCGGCTGAGCTCTAAAAGGCAGCGCTTAGCACCCACAGCTCTGTCATCTGGCCTCTCCCCTGTCTCCACCAGCCTCGCGACAACCCATTGCTCATCATTTACCCCGTTTTGGCAAAACCCAGAGCCCTTCTAATGGGCCGCTCCGAACGCTTCCAGATGTTTGTTTATTTGTTGTGCAGCAAACTGTAAAACAGTTTTGCTCCCGAGTTTTGGATTGGTTCCCGTTGCGGCATTTCCAAACGGGGAGGGAGTTGTGGGAGTTTATGGGGGAGTTTTCATTGCATATTACCCTGAAAGTGAACCGCCTAACAAATGTGAGTTATCCCATGGGAGGAGTTGGTTTTTTTTCTTTGAAAGCTGATTTTCTCTGGGGGTTTCAATAACAGTTGTGCACCATTTAAAATACATACATACAAAGTAGCTGGAAGCAGGCCCAGAACAACAAGATTAGAAAAAATAACGTAAGGCAAATTTCAGGCTTTGTTTCGTCTCTGTTTACTCTTGTCGCACTGAGATATCCCTTTCATTTACTCCTGTCACTGTTGACGGATGGCCTCCATATATTTATTCAGATACCTGTGCAAAGTAGTGACTAGGGCCCTGTCACACTTATTGAAATACACAGAGAGGAGCATGTCATTGAATAAATATATAAATGCACGCAAATCTCAACTCTGTTCACGCACAGATCAATCAAATACCGTGATCGTGTACATGCTAGTTAACTACAGCTATAATTAGAGCTGCGGAATAAACAGGAGAAATCATTCTTCAGAGCGTGTTATTCTATGAAAATGACAGGCTGGTAATGAATACTCTGGCACATTGTTCTGCATGGCTCATACTGTAATCATGATTCCCCAAGGCAGGCCACAAGAAGGCACTGTGTCATTTGGTGGAGCCTAATGGTAACGGCGCGGGCCAGCGTTCTGGTAGGAACACGCTGTAGTCAATGCCGGGAATCCATTCCGGGACTGGCGGATGCAGAGAAGAGCTGACAACAGGGCCGGGGCCCGAACACGAGAGCCGAGGTGACAGTGCTGGAGGATCCTCGGGGGGGGGGTTCTCGTGTCAGAGCTATAGACTCCAGTGCGCTCTGTGACGCGTTCCCCCCACCGCCTTCCTCCAGGAGTCACTGGAGGAAGGCGGTCCCTCCCTGGTTTGGTCTTTGTTGTCAAGCCTGCTCTCGTTTTTTTTTCAAGCCTCGGCCCCAACGCTTGTCCACTTCCTGTCTCTTCCTCTTTCCTTTATCTTCAGTTGTCTAGATCTCTTCCTCCAGCATGTTGCGTGATTCGCCAGTGATTCGGTTGGCTGTTGTTGCTACAGTGAGTTGCCCCTCTTCACTTCCTTTTTCTCTCCCCCCCCCTTCCTACCCCATTCCCCCTCTTTTTTCTTTTTTCACGGTTGACTCCAGACAGGGGGCTTATCCCGAAGCCTTGTCCCTGGTCTCCACCCCTCTCTCCCTGGGCACTGACCTGCCAGAGACAGCATCCTTGGGGAGCTCCAAGCAGCTGTAATTACCTCTGGCACCTGGGCTCTGGGGCCCTCGCACATGTGACACCGGGAAAGGAGGAGGGCTCAGGGAGAGAAAGAGAGAGAGAGAGGAGCGAGAAAAGGGAGGTGCTCCCCGTACATCGCTGTCACACCTGCTAGTGATCTCCCTGTGAGGCCAGGGTAAGGCTAGGTGGTGGCTAGACTTTGTATACTTTACCTCCCCCAACACTCTGAAATATGGGGCAGAGCATCCACAGATTCTCATTTCATTCAAAATGTGTCAAACAGTCATTTGTGATTAGATTGTGGCCTACTTAATGACAACACATGATTAACAGGTGGTAATAAGACAATTAAGTTAATTATAATAAACTTCTTCAGAAATAATGCAACCTCTCATTTATTGTCTTATTCTAATTAAAATGCCACCTGATTTAGAGGCAGTAACACTTCTGGGTCATGCTGGCATAGCCACATTTTGGTTCGTATCTCATTAGACATTGCATTGACTGTAGTCCCACACGGGGCGTACGTACGAGAAGGGAAGATATTGTAAACAGCACGGAGCGGGGCCAGAGGCTGGAGGCACGGACATAAAAACAGGAGGTGAAGGGCGAAGATGAGGGCTGTGTTATCTAAGGCTGCAGCGCCCGCGTCATAAAAATAACAAATGGATACTGTCGCCGCTGCCCAGGTCTGAGATGGAGGGGGAAATATTTCATGTGTCACAGATACGCTCACCTTTTAATGGACTGTTCTTAGCCAGGTCTGATTTTGACAAAGCTTGGGGGGCCTTCTACTTCTACAGCAGACGCAAGCGGCCTCTGGGCAGGCTTTCATGACATAGATCTGTCCTTGGCACTACAGATGGGGGAGGGGTAAGGGGGGGGGACTGTTGGCGGCAGGTAATATGTGTCGGGTTGAGGTACTTACTATCGACCTCCTGCGCTCCAGTCAGGGCAGCCGACCCATCACTTTTGTTTTGCATTGTGTAGAGGGTGACCGTGATAAATGGGCCACTCATCTTGTCAGTATTCTAAGAAAGGTTTTCTGGAATACTCACGAGACATATCCACATCTTTTCATGCAATACATGGCTATAATTTGAAACTATAAAGCTCAAATTGAAAACAGGAGTGTACAGTACAAGGGTAAAAAAGGGCAACTATCTCCTAGCGGCAATAGAATGAATACCTTACTTTATACCATGATACTAGAAGAGCACTGGATACAGTTAGAATAATCTTCCTGGTGTTCTTCCTACAATGCATGTATCTTGATGTTGTTTGATATTCCTGCTAAACAATCAAGTCAATTGAATATATTAGATGAGGCCAAATCAATGCCAGGAATCATGGTTCATGCTCTATTTTCTTGCTCCCACGCTCGCAATCATTCAGATCAATGGAACAGAAGCAGATTTATTCCCACTCTCAACATGTCAAATGGATAAGGTCAATAGATTCAAATCCTCTGCAACCATAGGGGCTATGACTTATATTTGCACACTACACGTGTACTGTATTGTACTGTATTTGGGTTGCGTCTGGCTTATTGTGCTTAGAAATGTTCATGTTTAGTTGTCGGTGAGAGCTATCTAGTCGGTAGGCTTACAGGCGCCCGCATTTCTTACCTTTGTGGTTCTTAGCGTCTCTGGTTCCTTGGGGTAGAGGGGTGTAGGCCAAGGCGTTGCTCTCAGATCTTGGCTCGACAGACACCTGGGGACAAGCAGATGCATGAAAAGGTGAATAAATAATACATTATAATACAATAAAGAGGATGGAAATGACAAGGATGTGTCACCGCTGGTTGACTGTAAGGCCCATGAATCTTGAGCAAACGGTAAAGGTAATGCAGGGAGCACCGCTTGGTTTTATGGCTGAGCGTGGCGGGTAAGGTTTCATTACTCTGCATGTGTTGTGAACAGAGGGGGGCTGCCGCCCCTGGCTTTGATGATCTGCCCCACTACCTGGTTAGGGACCAGAGGTCAGCGAGGGCCGTGACTCCCTGCTGGAGTCAACTAAAGGCTAGATGTCAGTCACCATGACAGGCCAAATATAGAGCTGTGGGCAGCCCAACAGATGGCATGAAAACCACCAATCACTTTCTGGTGCAGAAATGCCATTTTGCTTATGTGTTATTACACATTACATGGAAATGGGAGGGATATACAGAGTGACATGGACTCATGGCGGCAGAACTACGGTTATTGATCCTAAGAAAACAGAAGAAGTTCAAGGTAAGACAACAGCAAACGCTGCTGACAGTCAGAGAAAACTATAGCTTGAAAGAGTTTCTGGCGCGGTTGTTGTTCTTTTTGTACACTTTCAAGGTCCAAAACATCCCCTTGCGATCCCTAGTCTTTTAGCTTTTGGAGCCAGCAGTTTATCATGACACAGCGATATCTGATGCCTTTGCAGAAATACTTTCCTCTCTTGCAGGAGGGAATTCACTAGGCCTTTAATCATAGCAAGAGGCCCAACTGACAAATACATATTAGAGATGGTTTGGAGCTGCATATTTCCTACTTTTATTGTTGTTCCTCTACATGCCCATGTATAACCTTGAGAAATGGAACGGTCGACACTGTTAAATGGAAACATATTCTTCATAGGCAAAGAGAGCCCACCAAATTGCAAACAATTACATAATGTTCTTTTTAGATAATATCTCTGAAAGGCATTAAGTTCCGGTCAGCATGTGTCTCACATTAACCCAAGGAGACAAATGGCAAAAGAAACCTATTTATGTGACCATACTATACACTGTATACAGCTGCTGGTAGACTATGCTTATGAAATACATATAGTTTTGACAACCAGTCAACTTCTTCTTTCATCTTTCAGTGTCTGAAACAGACCATCAACAGACCACCCCATAAGGTTAATGTGTTCAATAGGTAGTGTATAGTGGAAGGAAAACGCTAAACAGCGACAACCGTCTCCTGGCTTTCCTGTCCTATAAACATGACTTAACATCCAACAGGGTTTCTAATGTCCTCGTGTCGTTGGTTTTTCAGCATGTCTGTGGCAAGGCATACAGTAGTAACACATGACCCATCAAAGTGCGATGAGGGGTTATGTGAGCCAGTCGCCCCCGAGGTTCGCTCCTGTCTGCCTCATTTCCTGGTCTGCCTGAAAGATCAGAAGCCGGGGTCTCCCTTTGGCCCTCCCCGGCCCCACAAAGCCCCTCCTAATCCTGCTGCTAGTCCACAATTAATCTTTCCAGTTGCCACATTATTAACACCACCACCCACAGACTGTGGCAGGGGTGGATTTGAAGAGGTGAGGAAGGAGTGCACGGGGGTTACAGCAGTATAGTGTAAGTCCTCCTCCTTACACTATAGGCCACCAGGGATGTCAATCACCCCGCTGCCTAACAGAGCCTTGGTGTGAACATCAGATTGCCCCCCCGCTATGCATGATCTAGCCGTCCCACCCCCTAACACCATGTCTGCCAAACACCCACCCAATCCACCCTTCCTTGCCATCAATACCCTTCCCTTTCCTGTCCACCGCAAGCCTTCTGCTCCACCCACAGAACATCAATCAGGAAGCTTTCCCACTCGATGGCCTGTCCAGAGGATGAGAACGCAACCAGGAGTACAGAGAGCGTAATCTGAACCCCAGCTGTTCTGATGTGGGGCTCCCTCTTCTCTCCACCTGCAGCCTTCAGGCTTGGCCGTGTCAAAGCCAGGGTTTGCTCATGAATGCAGTATTCTCATGTTGTTATACTGTCCAGTGCTCACACAGTAGATGCTAAAGAGAAAGATGACAACCATTCAAATCGACCCAATACAACTATCATTGAAAAAGTCCACTCCTCAACTGCATTATAGCGCCCCCAGATCTCCATGGGAGGGGTAGAGAACATTGTGAGCTTATGAGAGCTGTAGGGGAAGGAGTAGAGAGGAATGCAAGACACTCATCACCCAAGTGCAGTATGGGCATGCACTGTGTGGGTTTCAGAACTAAACAATGCCTTGTTTAGTTCTGGACACAAATCCAGGAGTGTGCCTTTAAATTACTGTTATAACCAGGAATGCTGTCAACTGAACAATAAGCCCACAGTAAAAGACAACTAGGCAAAGAACTGAGGTCTAGCTCATTTAAAGATGATAGATTGCTGATCTTCAGTAGAAAGATCGCATTGGAAGATATAAGAACGTTCAACAGTAAATCACCTCTTTTATGGCATGCTATGTTGGAATATAAAACCTACATAATGTGATTCCACCTCACCATCGGCGAAACAACAACAATGCGGAAATAAATGCGGATACGCTGTTAAATACATGCCCTACATGCCCCACAGCCCTCACAATCACATCTTTGCCCCCCTTTTCCAGACATTCTCCTGTTTCCTAGTTGTACCTTCACTGAACAGTGGGAGGTGCTGCTGTGTCGTCTATTCAGGACTCTCCTGAATGCCCCATCTCTCTCTCTCTCCCTCTCCCTTCCTCCCCCTCTCTCTCTCTCTCTCTCTCTGCTGTCCAGATTAGTCTGCTCATCAGGCTGAGCATTGTTTTAATTTGCGGGGCCCGGGGCATATGCTGAGTGTTCACATCATTATTGTCTCTGTGCAACGTGAGTTATCACCGCAGCTTATGATAATGTGGCACAAATTTACAGACTGGGGAGCACCATGGATTTTGATAATAAAGGTTGGGCAGTGGCGGGGGTGGGGTGGGGGGTTGAGGGTTGATAGAGAGGCAGAACTGGGTAGCGGTGGCACAGAGAGGAAGCTCTGTTGAATGTCACCATGAAAGATTATTCCCATACTGGATAATACATCACAACGGCGGTGTCTGTCTCCTCTCTTTCTGTGTTGTTATGCGAATAAATGCTGATAAGCCCAGAGGCAATAGTGATTATTGCTTCCACCATATCACCTTGTGAGAGAGAGGAAGAGAGAGAGAACGAGACAGGGGAGGGATGAGAAAACAGACAGACAGACAGACAGGCAGGCAGGAGACAAGCGAAACACACAGCCACCTCCACTGTGGGGGAGCTTGACAACGGCGCACACAAAAGAGTTACGTCGGCGAAGGCTGATGTGCGTTTCTGTTTCTTTTCTTCAAATGCAACTGCAACAAAGTTTCCAAAGTTTGGCAGGCCTGGCTGGGGATCTTACAGTGTTCACGGGAGGGGAGGCGGGGCTCATTACATCGACGTCAACCGATCTGGAGCCGTCTCCGCGGAGCGCGATTATGATGTTGCCCTGACAAAGTGCCAGGTACGTTCCACACGTGTGTCCTATTTGCACGCACCTCTGCCTGTACCCCCCATGGCTCCGCTCTGGTCCTAACCAATCCAGATCCATTCCTGTCACAGCTGGGTCCCTCCCCCTCCGTGCCTCCCCTCCTTCAGACTGACCAGCAATACAATCTAATTACAGCCGCGCTACAGAGGGAGACCAGTGTAAACACCAGGCCTTTTTATCTCCTTATACATCTGGACAAGCAGACAAAGTGCTAAAAGGAAATAAATGTGGCCTGACAGCCACATCAAAGAGTTCAGCCAGAGGCTCACTGCTACTTAGGGCACAGGAATGTTGTTGCTAAGCATCAGCCCGCAACCTATCAGAGTGCAGGGAGGGCCCTGTCCTGCCTCAGAGAGGGAGAAAGGGGGGGGGGAGACAGAGAAAGAGAGACAGAACGATGGGGGAAGGAGAAGAGGGGAGAGCTGACATTGAGGGGATGCTAGGGACTCAAGAAGATTTGTGTAGCTTAAAGCAATTGTTGGAAAAAAACACGCTTTCAGTTTTGTTTTCTCTTGACACCATTTCTGTTTTTTTTTTGTGCTCGCAAAAGACGTGTATAAAAATGTCTTTTGATATGTTTTCTCTTTGGGTCTATATCAAAATATTTCTTTTGTGTCTGTTCGTGGAACTTTTTTTTTTTTTCTAGTGTTGTCTCTATAAACTGGTGGCGCTTTCTGATGATGTTAGAGATCAGAGGAGACGCAACTTGTAAACTTTATTTGAGTCAACGTTTAATGTTAGCATGGCACGTTTATTTACTCACACATTTCATGGGATGTTTTGTTTTTACTATCCATGTCTCAAGCTTCTTACGTTAGGGGTTACAAACAATACAACACTTGAAAATGAAAGACAAACATTCAGAACAAGCAATAATAATTTGTGTATTCAGTATCAAAAGATGAAGATTGTACTGTGTATAACATATGCTTAATATACATGCGCAAAATGGAATATAAAGCTCATGTGCATATACCTGCATATGATATACAGGATCGTGCTTTTTTATCTGTGAAAGATATTTAGAAGAGAGAGATGCTACAAGATCAAGACAGGTAGATAGAAAGGTAGAAGACTAACACAGTCAAATACCAGTTAGTCGCTGCACAACCAGCAATACTGACAACAGTACAAATAAAAGAAAATAAAGAAATAAAGAAAATGAATATGTCACTGCTTAAAAAATACTTCTGACCTTGATAATTGTGCGTCAGAGGTTCGGAAAAAAAGGTTGTAATGTCTTTTAAATTGCTGTTCACGGGTAAGTATTAATTCTGTTTTCTTAGGTAATGGCAGTGGGAGAACATTTGATGTAATGGTGCCTGCGCTTGTGGGTAGCAGAAGTAGTAAAGTCTTCGCCCAGCAGGAAGACTGTTGAACGTGTGTTTAATGATTTACCAGTTCTACTTCAACGAACTTAGCTCTGGTTAAATGGATCCCATGATCACTGATCACAAGATCAAGTGTTATGCTGTTTCGCTCAGGGCGTGAGGCACGTGAAACAAGGCAGCAGCCCCAAGCACTGCTGTTAAGTGCATGGCTTGGTGTCAGACATGAAAAGTTTAGTGCTACTGGATGTTAATCATCTGTATCGGTGACCCTCACATGGCAATGCGGCTGTACTTTTTAGTTAACGTTTTTTTTCCAACTGACCTTTTCTTTGAGTGCCTCGCAGAATAACTGTAGATGAAATTGGCTAAGTCAACATTACAGGTAAACACTAGAATAAGCTTCAGGCTATTTATTATTAAGTATTATTTTAAGTATGACCTTTACATTTTGACTACTGTAATTCTAGAAATGTTGTCAATGTTGATTCATTAATATTAGGTTACATTTAAATTTATATTTTGAAAGAGCTGCATTAATATGTTTCTCATAATTTAGAAAGCACTCACAGTCAGAGAGCAGTAAGTCATCCGTTTGGGAATAAAATAATATTTATTTTTTTCCTTATTGAATAGAATTATTTTCATCTCTCCACACACACACACACACACACACACACACACACACAAGCAGAGACAGACCCACTCAGAAGTGTGACATATCATGAGGCTTTCTGTTCCGATTAGGGGCTGGAGCTAACGTCAGGCCTGTTTTCTAGAGTGTGGGATGTTTAATAATTGAAGACTGGGAGCGGGCCTGTCACACCGGCTTGTCTGGAATGTTTCCTATGCAATTAGACGCCGGTAGACATTTGAAGAGGACCCACAAAAAGAGCCACAGAAAGTGACATGTGAACTTAAAGGAAATTAGCTCTTCACACAAGTGAAATGTGAAGGTTACTTAGCAATGCTTAACTCAGACTGGGTCTGTGTGAAGTGTGCCTTTGACTCAGCCCCGCAATGAACACTGCGATTTTCTTCACTTTTAGTCAAGAAGATCACAGAGGGAATGAAAACTAATTTTGACTGGAGGCATACAGGAAGAAAAGAAGGGGGAGAAAAAAAACAACAACTGAGATGTGTCGAAATAATAATGAGATCTCTTGATGTTTTCTGGGAAGAAGCGGGATGATGCAGACAGCTGCACAACGCACGGTTTCACCCAAGGACACAGACACACACATTCAAACATATAAACATAACTTCAAACATGTACATTTGTATGTGAGTGCGCACACATTATTAAGCACATCTGCACACACACACATATACAGATTCCAGTACTCGTACTAACACTCTTATATATACAGAGGCTCAAATAATAAACATCATAAATCACATGACGGATACAAGTATTACATGCATACAGCGGAACTGCAAATTTCTTCAAAAATCTGATTTGACCAACTGATTTGACTGTCTAAAATAAAAAAAAATTGTATTGTGCGTGCAGTACACACAATTACAATAACTTTGGGGGCATTGTGCTAAACATCGGACCACATGACAAATGAAAATATTTCAAACGACTTCCTAAAAATTCCCCCCCACCAAACTGTAAAAATACACTGTCATGACCTATAAACAAAGGAGGACTATTCTCTCCCATCCATCTCGGTTTTCCCTCTAATCCGTGACAACCTTTTGTAAGAAATCTCCCCTCTACACATCTCTGAGTTGTTCCAGGGGCGCGATGATAACGCTGTCATCTTCCACAGCTCTCATAAGTCACAGGCAAACGACCCGCGTCCTCCGTCGCGAGACACAACTCTCTGTGGGCCTGTAAGCTGTATCATTACACCATGTCATCTTTATGGCACCGGCAAAGCCCAGCACTCTAATTACACTCTGCCTACTCCATTTACCCAGACAGGGACGGAGCACCGGCAAACAATGCATTAAAAAGTACTCCCCCAATCCCCTTCACTCTACGGCGGCCTGTACTGTGCTGCCGGTGGCCGCCACTGTCGTCCCTAGGTTGTTTTTTTTTTTTTAAAGCTGCGGAGAAAAGATAGCAGTGGGCCCTACACCACACTGTGCCCCCCCCAAACCCCCCACCACCACCCTCCCCTCAGAAGGACTTATGAAGGTGAGCGGATGTATGACAGGCTAGAAATAAAGTAGACAAACCAGGGATAAAAATTAAATAAAAAGTAGCCTGTCTTCAACAGTAATTGCACTCCTTTGCTGAGCATGCTTTGAGATATATAAAGCTGATTTACTGTCGGCATTGCCACCACAAATCAGGGGGGGTCCTCCGAGGCACTCGTGCTATGAAATTGTTTAATCTCATCAAGTTCTGCTTTCACAGCGGGCCATAAATCACCTAGTCTTTGTTATCATAGACCTCCATGAGCGCCTCTGAGGCAAGCAATGGATTGTGGGTATATTTAATCTTGACTGCGCAAACAGCAGGGCCTGAGCAGGCTGAAATACTTTCATATTAGCCGCCGTGCAGCTGCTGAAACCCAAGCACCCTGATGGATATCTAATTTCCTGTGCTCGGCATCTATTTCCAGCAAATTATTATGGCATAACTTTATTGTCAACAGCAACGGTCAATTAATTAAGGTAAAAGCAGCATTCATGATCACGTCGACGCGCTAAACGCGAGAGCCACGGTGATTTCCCACTAAGTGAATTTACGGTAGGGGTCACTGTAATGAACGATTTTTAAACTTTGTCACAAAGTAACCGATAGGCCAGTATCTACAGGAGGAGCTGAGGTAAGGACTAGCCAATTAAATATTTGCATAAAGTATATTTATGTAAAAACACCAGAGGACGACAGCCTGGGCACAGAAATAAAGTTTACAGCTACCAAATAAAATGTCTGCCAACCTCTGACTGCACACTATTTCATCAGAGGACTGGAGGCGATGATAGGACACCTTTACCATAAAAAAGGCAAAATATACGCATTTAGAGAGCCGACTGAATAAATTATTCATAATGTATGAGGGATTGGGTGTTTGGAACAGGGAGAGGGGGGCGGTGTTTATTCAGCTTGGCCCCTTTATCAGACAGTGAGGATCCCATGGCTGGGATGAGCTAGGAGATTTATCTGGTGTTTGGGTTTTGAAGAACATAAATCAAAGGGAGCAATCACACTGTGAGTGACCCAGCGTCGGCCCCGCAGTGAACTAATGACACAGGCATATCTAAGTCCTTTTTCCTGTTCCTGGGTTGGGCCCCCGGGTTAGTCCTCTGTCACAAACCAAGCTAAAGACAAACAGCAGTGTTTGTCTTTAGCTTGGTTTGAAAGACCAAGGGGCCCCTCTGTCCTATATACACAACGCCACCAACGACAACATTTCACCGTTAAAAAGAACGGCCTATTGGAAAACAAATACATACACGCTACAGTAGAAGCTACAGTAGAATACTTTTTTCCAAACAATAACAGTGAGTTTTGATTACAAGTACATACACGAGCTCACTGGGTACACTTCACAACAGCCCACGTAGAAGATAGCACTCTTTTGGGCCGCAGGAGCATGGCTGCATTTCCCTTTTGGAGCGAAGGCTTTCTCCTGGACGCAGCCTGCACTGATTTATCATGTCCTCTGCTAGCAGCCTGTCCGCTGATTAAGCCAGTGGAACTTTGTTTCGCTCTCCTCTCTCTTTAATCTGTCTCTCAGAGAGATAAATTAGCCAGTGCCGCGCCAAGCTCCTGCTCGCTGTACCCTCCCTCTCTCTCTTTGCGTTTCTCTCTGTTTATCTCCTCTGTCTGTCACACGTTGAGAGGAGAGGAGACACATCTGCTCCTACTCTGCTAGAGATAGGCCGAGCTACATCCGCGGTCAAAGTTAGCCAAGAGTGTGTCTGTGAGAGGGAGAGAGTGTGTTTTTCCTCTCTCTTTCTCCTTGACAGCGTTCTGTCAAACATTTCTCCTCTCCTTGGCTGGGTTTATACTCTTTGTTGTTAGCTAATAAATCAGGCAGTATTTATGATCCGCCATCTCTATTCTTAGCTTTTTAACGGCGACACGTTTGTGGGAGAATTAAAGCTAGGTTTTATACACCAGGCTGAGGGCCAATGTGTGGCCTGGATGCCTGCGCCTGTGAATGCCCCCCCCCCACCCCCCACTTGCCGGGTTGGTGCTAAATCACACTCATTGTCAGGGAGCGCTAGCTAGTGTGCGTCATTGGGGAGGACGGGAAGCGCTGGGCATAATTCTGTCCATCAGTTTAATTTATGGTATTGGTAGCTTTGTAATCTCCACCATTTAAATTATGAGGCTGACAGAAAGGAATTTGGTTTTGAATCAAAGTGTTTAACAGGATTTTGGGCTAGCCCAGCCCCCTTACTTTTATCTAAGCATTCCATATTAGGGGAACAAGGGAAATAAAATAATCTCCGCAACGCAGGGATTTTGCTATTTTAGAACTGTAAAACAGTTTGTTAATTTGTAAGGGAATTCACTAAATTAAAATCTGTAGTCAGAGAAATCAGAGAAGCGAGAAAATGTAAGAGAGAGACGATATGAGATGATATGAGAGAGAGATACAAAGAGAGAGAGAAAATATGGGGGGAGCTAAGGACATGACCTTGGCTCAATAGGCTCATCTGGGGTGAAATATAAAGCCTAATACAAGGGCAGTGGCGCGGCATCTGCTTTGCAGATAGCAGCACTTGGCTCCCCTTGCCAGCAAGTATAAATCAGGCCTGGCATCTCAATGCTAGCCCTGACTTGTGGAGGCCAACAAATCTTTAACATGAACTAGATTAAGGTCTCGGAGGAATCATCTATTATTGGACGATAGGGGAAAATATCCAGTTCTTAATAGGCAGTTTCTCCCTGACCTGAGACTAGGACAAGCTAAGAATGATAAGTGCAAATAAATATTATTTACATACATTGTAATTCAATTGCAATGTTAGTAGCCTACCTTTTTTCACAAATACATACAGCACATGTATGATACACAATACATTTATGATAAATATGCTACATTAGTTATGAAGTTAATAAATAAATACATACA
>JAOEHI010000007.1:2955187-2971957 GCA_025447815.1 Percopsis transmontana | reverse complement strand
CTCTCATCAGAACGCTAATCATAATTGACATGAAAAAAAATGTAAAAAGAATGCTGCAAAAGAAACAGACGAAAAAGCAGCCAATTACCCTATGAAACATGCATATATTCCAAAAGCATGTCTCTCCTTTGTGGATTTAACCTACCAAAGGCAATGGGTGGTTCACAAGATGCTCGTTCAGTGGATACAACCATGCCTAGCATAAAAGGGAACACAGGCTAACAATGAACCGCTTCTCCCCGTAGCCTTTACAAACACGACACATTTACATATCAAGCCACTAGCCTGATACGTAAACGCGTTCCATCAGACGCAGACGAGAGCCATTTCATTCCACCTATAGTTCGCATGCTGTTTAGCATTAGACAAAGAGAGGGAGGCCCGAAAGAGACATCTCGTGTCATCGCCTGAGAGAGATAATGAAATTGTTATACATCCTTGATCACAGACATTCACACACAGCATCTCTCTCTTGAAGCACTTCAGATATGCTTGCAAATGCACGTGTGTACGCACAAGCACACACACACACACACACACACGTACAGATTCCAACACACTTTAGCATGATAGCTCCTCTTTTCTTTTGGGGTTTCATCTCAATGTGTTTTTTTATCTAAGCACTTCAATTTGCAAGCCTAGCTGGAAGGCAGCTCCTCCTGATATGTTAATTGCAGGGTACTTAAGCGCTAAAAGATTAACATAAAACCCTTTGGAAACACTCTAATAGTTTATGATAATTCACACATGGCCTTTGTCTGTCTATCATTACATTGCCTCTAGCTGTAATTTTATCAAGGGGCTGTAAAATATCATTTAAACAAGTTCACTTTCAGATAATTAATAGTACAAACTGTATTGTGCAACTGAACCATGCTGGCACTATTAACAATATGGCAAATAAGCTATAATTAAAGTATTTTATTTTATTAACCTATTCATTAGGTTGTTCTAACGGTGACATGGAAGGGCTTTATTCAGTTCAAGTACCGTTACCAGGGCAATTACAGCGAGACAGGGTCGTCTCTCCAGTTAGCACAACTGATTGAAGCTTTTCAATTAGCAGGTAGCAACATGGCTTGCATGCCACCCACACAGAGTAACAGCACACAGGCGGGAGGCTTAATACACCGATGCTAGCATTCTGCTGAGCTGGTTGCATCAGAATTTGTGCCATTTGCCAAGTACGAGACATTGAGACAGAGGTTTAACCTGGGTTTGAACCTGCAGTGGGTGAGATGAAAATATTCAAATTTAAGAGTGGGGAGATGATGTGACTTTACAAAGAATACGGCTGCAAACTGAGAGAATGAAATGTTTACATCCGTGCTATAAAGGCTGGGGTGTTGACGTTGCTTTTGAACATGTTGCTTTTATCTTGTGGAAAACAAATCTACTCAAAAATACTTATAAGTGGTAAACTTGTGTTACAGCAATAGTTGTGTGAAAATGTAACTTAACCAAGTAACAAATATTTAACCGGATTTCCACAGAAGTATTTATCTCCTGTTCACACATCCATCCAACCTTTCTATGTCCGAGTTACGGAAGTGCGTGCGTGCGTGCATGCGTGCGTGCGTGCGTGCGCGCACACACACACACACACACACACACACACACACACACACACATTCCCTTTCCCTCTCTAGCATAATTTCTCATGAATAATACAAAAGCTTCTTTCACCAACCAGCTCAAATAGCTATTCATTCATCTGCATACCTGGAGCCGAGCAAAATGATTGGTCAACCATTACCATTGGTGGAAAGAAAGGGAAATGTTCAGCAAAACAATTTGCTTCAAAATGAGACAGGAATGATTCTGTTCTTGTCAATGCCGGGGACAGGCCCCTGTGCATAATGATGTTAGCGTAATGGGGTGACAGATAGACTGGGAGACCATGACATTAGCATGAGAGACGCACCAGTGAGCAGCCGCTCAACTGTGGTCTCAGAGGGCCATCAAAAACACACTACGAACATCATTCATCGCACAGCTCTATGAGCCTGACAAATGAAGACACACCGCGTTTTATGCCAGACAATAGACCGTCCCACTTTGCCAAAACACATGACTTAATGACAAAGGGAAACCAGCCTGAATTATACAAACCCGCGATCTTATGTCTTAGTGAGGAATAGCCTCATTCAAGGTTGAATGGAAATAGAGCATGGACGCAATCTGCCTAAATTAGCTGTGGGAAATACATGGGGTTAAACAACGCCAAGGTTACCCCAAATAAGAACTATGCCAGTGGTTTTTCACAAGTTTTTGACCTGTGATCCCCCCCCAAAAAAGAAGTAGGTGCAACTTTTCTGCTGCATAAATGTACAGTAGTCTGATAAAGGCAATAATAACACAAAATGCTGCATATACACACATTGTATTTAGGATAATAACACTTCAATAAATAATATTATTTAATCACCTCGATGACCCCAAAAAAGCATTTTGGGACCCATTAGGCGGTCCTAACTCCCACTTTGGGAACCATGAAATAAATACATACAGTATCTACTGTCTACTTTAAACCAAAGGCAGGTGTGACAGACACATACATACTGTACAAGCATAGACCTAATACATAAATGAACGCATGCAGGCCAATGTTTATATAGACACCCTATATGGTCACTCAGACGGGGCAGTATGTGGCAGTATGTGTATTCCAGCATTGGTAGTAAATGGTCATTTGCAGTAAAAGGTAGACTTGCTTTTGAATGTTAAGAAACTACAACACAACAACCTTTTCCATATGGCCTGTGCCAATATGGCCACCTGTCAGAGGAGATGAATTAGACAGCTCCAGCGTCCAGAGTGCAGCACTGTCAAAGGTGAATACCTCCTGTAAACATTTATCTTCCCCCGAGCAAGTGTGTATGTGTGTGTGTGTGTGTGTGTGTGTGTGTGTGTGTTGTGGCATGGTGATGGGAGCGTCTCTGAGACTGTATCTGTCTTGTGACACGACAACCGGTAATATACGAGCATCTGCAGCTCCTCTTCAAACAGCCTTATCTCACGCCAAACATTCCCTGAGGCCAGAGCAGAACAAGAGCGGCCCAGACCAGACCAGATCAGACTAGACCTCACACACCGCCCGCACAAGTACAGCATCCCACCCAACAAGGCTGTAGAGTCCTGACCCATAATCCCAATGGTGGCTGTGTGGGCTGGGAACAGTCCATCAAAGCGTGTGTGTGTCTGTGTGTGTGTGTGTGTGTGTGTATGTGTGTTTACGCTTAGAGCCGCTGTATGAGCACAGCCGTGACAGTTTAACCTAACTGTGTGACATTACAGTGACGGAAATCATCTGCTATGAGTTTTGTTTTGTTTTTGTCCGTGCCGCTAATCGGGCTAGAGGTTAATGGCAGTGCACTCAACGCAAATGGACACAATCTCTCTTCATCCACAGACTTTAAACATAACTGTTGAGACTGCAGCTAAACAGACATCAGTCACCGTGCTGGTGGAAGGAATCTATTTTACATCAATCTTAAGATAAATACCGTGGGTCATTATGGAGCAGTCACAGGGCAAATTGAATGAATTGAATATGTACTGTATACATTCACCTTCAACTGCTAATTTAGTTCATAGGGGCCTTGAATATCTTCAATAAAGAGGAAAAAATGAATGTGGAAGAACAGTTGAGTCAAGAATAAGTTCAGAAGGTGCAATTTGACGCACTTTTCCATTGTGCTATTCATTTCAGGCCTTAAGTGAAGTTATTACGAGGCTAATACTTCTACTTTATAGCCTAGTTAAACCACAGAAAAACAGAAAAACACAATCAGTGTCCATGTTCAGTCCTAATATGACCTCTCACTCACACAGAAACAATACTGGCATGGGCAAACCCAGTGACCGAAAGGCAGAGCAGGCTACTGTAGTTGGGCTGCCACGTTCTTCTCTCAGTTTTCTCTCTTCACATAGGAACCCTGCCTTCGGCCAGCCTATGGGGGTGGATGTAGACACTCCCCTCTCTGGGGCCTGTACATACTGCCTGCGCCTCACTTCAAAAAGAGGGCAAAAGGGCAGCATGCTTCCCCCTCAATACCCTCCGCTCACAGCTGATTCCTCTGCTCCGAGTGCATGTGCCTGTGTGTGTGTGTGTGTGTGTGTGTGTTTGTATGAATGTCTGCGTCTTACTCTGACTCCCACAACCCCTTTAGCCTTAATTTTATATAGGCCTTACTTTCCTATTCTCCCCCTTTCCTGGAAGATAAATAACAATAGACCCTTTTCACAGAGGTGTCATAGTAAGGTAAACACAGAGGTAAGCTTACAACATTAACTATGGCTCAGTTTCATTTTCTTATACCAGTGCACCAGTAAAGACAAAGCTAGTGAAGTAATCAATACATTTTCAATGCTGGCGCGCTGAAAACGATGGGTCTGACTCTGCACCTAATGCAGATGTTTTTTTGTTGGTTTAGGTCAAAGAAAGAAAAGGAAGGAAGTGCCACATATACAAGATGCTCACACCCTGACAGCCAAATGCAAAACAAAACACAATAAACAAAAAATCATCTGCAAGGACCAATCTCCCCCTCTATGTCAGTGACATAGAGGGGGTAAAAAAGGTAGAATGAGTGAGTGCGGAAGAGAAAGGAGGCGTAATTGAAGAGGAAAGTGAATACTGAAGGATTGAAGAGCTGAGCTCAGTGGCTCTGGCACAGGGAGGTCTGGCCTTTACAAATCCCTTCCTTTTTGATCTCTTCATCCACATGAAAGAACAGCGGCGGGCAGGATTATGCAGGACAATTACGCTTTCTCCCCCAAAACCCTGAGCTGATCGGCTTTTACGAGAGCCCTAATCATTTCCAATTAAGTACATTTTCCAACATCCTGTAATAGCTACAGTGCTGCTCTTATACTCTCCAGTAAGCCCCCCACCCCCAAGCCGGCCACCCCAGCACCCTTTACTAAGCCTCTCATGCTCAGACAGCCTGGTTTTAGCGTCTGGTTGTAGTGTCTGCTAACACCGTGAATGGGTCTGAGCTGAAACTTGTTGTTAGTGTGCCAAATAACCCATTTACCAGATGCTTTGACAAGGATGTCATTTGGTGGCATGATTGAATGTGCTTCTGTGTCACTGAAGCATTAAATTAAGGCTGTTTGTTTGCCAAAGCCTCCCCCTTTGGTGTCAGCGTTTTTGATGGGACCGGGGGACTGTGAGATGAGAGGAGGATGGTAATCAATAAAAAGCCAAACAAGACCTGTAGCTAGTGAAGTAAGCCTGTAAATATTTAGAGAGATTAAAGCTGCGTTGAGAATTTAGCAAACTGGTGGCCACTCTGGTCACAAGATACAACTGCACTAAACATTTTCACATTTTAAGGGCAAAAATAAAACACACACACACACACACACACACACACACACACACACACACACACACACACAAAAAAAAGAAAACGGTCATGGGATGGTCCAATCACAACAAATTTGCCTTATTTAAAATAATACAGTATATCACACATGGTACAGTACATACAATAATAATGAAATATCTGTCTTGTTGGCTAGATAAACACACCATTTTTCTCCCAGCTGGAGTCATATGGAATAGACTGCACTTTCCTCATCAGAATTTCCCCCCCATTCATTTTGCTGTAATTGCAGAACTCTGTTTTGTGGTGGTGAGGCAGAGATCGGTGTCTGTAAACCACATCACTACTGGACCTACTGTACAGTATGTCGCAGCATATCTTATGCCACTGTCTTGTACAGAGACACTCATATCAAAGGTTCAGAGGGTTTGTTTCAATGGGCTTGAAAAAAAAAAAATGTTACCATATAAAAAGGTTCCTATGGAGCTTTAAAATACACGGCTGAAAAAATGAAATCTCTTTTCTACTCTGTTAGATCAGCTCTTTTATTAATATAAGCACTTTGCCGGAATTTAGGCTGTTAGCAATTATTCACAGTTTGAAGTGTGAATGATAATTTTAGATTATTACAATTATTGACTGTTTTGAGGAGCGAATGATAACTTTCGAGTAATCCTCTCTCTCTTGGAACCAAGATTTTCCTTGTCAACGTGCAACTATTACTTAGACAGTGCCTGACCCATCTTAAAAACATATTAGAACATGCTATGTGCCATTTGTTTACTCACCAGGTGCTAAATTCTAGTCAAAGTTTGCCGCCCAGTGTCTCTGAGGGACTTCTACTTTGACTGAGACAGACAGCACCATTAGCAAACGCTGGACCTGCCCCAGCTCTGACAACCGCTCACAGCTGGTCTTGGCAGACACGGGAATGGATCTACCTTCTCATTCTCTCTAGCCAGAGAACAGCGAAACAAACGTCTGTCATTCCTGCCCTCTCTACCTCGCAGGAGGGCTGGCTGTTTTGTGAGCAGGACCAAGCAGGGATGGGAAGACATGGGGGAGAAAATATCTGTCTGTTGGATCAGGGGATTTCTAACTCAGGGGTGTGTGTTTGTGTGTGTGTGTGTGTGTTGGTGTGTGTGTGTGTGTGTGTGTGTGGGGTGGTAACCTGAGATAGAACAGACAGTGAATAGAGCTTGAGGCATCCCCTCTGACTGTACAGGATGACACAAGGATTGTAGAGAATTTGGCAGAGGTGGCATGATTTTGCCAAGGAGGAGAAAAAAAACAACAAAACTCAACTCATGTCTGTAATGGACAACTGCTATGGAGTCTGTTTATCAAGTGTCAATGACTAAATATCACTTACCAATATGTATGTGAAGACACAGAGGGGTAACCTATGTGTAACCTATTGAAGCAGGACTGAAATAGGCCCCGATACCCATATTTATCTACAGTATACCCGCTTATATTTATACTTCTATAAATATATTTGCTGCTTTACATCAGCGGGAAAACTCAATTTGTTTCAGTGATTTTTATTTGATTAAAAATGTGTGTTATTATTTTATGTTTATGTACTGTATATATGTATTTTTAAGCCTTGTAAGACTAGCTGAATCACTCCCAACTGACAACATGTAGGGACAGTAACACACACGCACACGCACACACACACACGGTAACACACCTATGGATTATGTCCATCTCTCACTGTGCGTCCTTCACCACGGGCTTTGATAGAGTCAGATAGTGTCGTCAGTTGAGAATCCAAGCAGGCTGACTTTGGTTTCACTGGCTCTGTGGTGCTCGCTGGCTGGGCCTTTCCACTCCTAATCACCTTTCATTACAGCCCTGTGATCCCTGGCTTCCCTTTGTACACCACACTTCATCACCTTTATTTTCCGCTCTAATTGCATGTGAAAGACGCCTCCTTTGATTCTGCCCGCATGCCAAAGTGCTATCAAGGAGCGAGTGTCGAAAACTGTCATGTGTGTCTGTCTGCTTGGATGAGGAAGCCACACAAACCTGCCGAGGACTAGCCTGTTCCTCCCTAAGATATGATGCATCTATCAACACCTCGCAACATATCAGGACTGTCTGTCACTGTAATAGCAAAGGGTGGGGGGGGGGGGGGGTAACAGGGTTATAAAAGGAAATGGAGGGTAAAAAAAAAAGGAGTGAAATAAGAGATTGGTGCAGAAAGTGCTATCTTGTGTTTTTCAAACAACAACCTTTAGCATCACTATGAGGGGGAATTTGTTTTAAACCCAATTTTAAATCTCAGATCTCAGATCACAGATGAAGTGTTCGAAGAAAGAAAAAAAAAAAGACTAAAGCTGAGGCTTGTATTTTCAGGCTTTTTATTATCTTCTCCTAAATGCCATCATGTGCGTAGCTCAGGGGAGAGTGTGTACCTGCCTCATGTTATTCTTGTTCACAGTCAGTGTTTAACCTTTTCAATATGATGACTTGTAGACCTGCAGCACTGCTGTCACAGGCTGGGCTTTGTGTCTGCGCGTCCCACGGCACACTCGAATTATGTAACGGACCACTGGAACAACCTCACCCAGTAGCATAGTCTGAAGTTAAACGAATACACACAAATGATTCATTGTGACTAATTGTCGTAATTTACTCGATTTTCAAACTAATACGGTAGTAGAAACACCACTATAATAGAAAACAGATGTTGAGATGATGTGTTCAGGGTTCAACGTGACAGGAACACATTACCGTATAACATATCACAACTGACTTTCGGGTTGTATTTAGCTCTCAGCTAAGTATTACCCTGAATAGAAGGGGGGGGAGAGAGAAAGAGAGAGAAAGAGAGAGAGAGAGAGAGAGAGAGAGAGAGAGAGAGAGAGGTTATGCCACTAAAGGGAAGGTGAGGACAAAGCCGTGCATCCCGTTCCGACTATAATCGACCACTACTTCCGGCTCCAATTTCGGCATATGCCAGGACGGGCTGCAGAAAGATAAATGAGCTCTCCGGCACCAAGGGGGAAACAGATCCTTTATCTGGCGCGGTACTATTAACTGACATTAAGAATGATAATATCCATCAGCGCGCTGTCAGCAACCCAAGTGGGCTGTGAGGAGAACAAAGGTGCCACTGTCTCTCTTTTGATACGTTTACAAAGAAATGTTGATGTACCTGCCATTCAGGTGCAAACAGTGTCATCACCGCACACGGGGGGGATACGGGCATTCTGCTCCGCCCTGGCGATGACTGGAACAGCACCAGGTGCTTTCCCTATTGCTAGCTCACGTAGCTAAAGTAAAGAAAAAAACACACAAGCCTGACGGGTTAATGAGTTAGCAATCAACACAGCCACGAAGGCATCACAACAATAAACTGTCTGCACGCCTCTTCTCTCACATGTAATATGGCCGCTGGTAGCAGATTTTTCTTTTTCTTTTCTTTTTCTTTTTTACCTTTAGTGATGATGAGCAGTAGGAGACACATGGCAACGGCGTCAGGGAAGCGTCTCTGTAATTACTTTTGGCCATCTTTCAAACCTCTCTCTCTGGAGAGAGATGTGTGACGACATATGACAAGAAAGCCAACAGGCTTTCCATACAGAATAATGGAATCCATCAGGACTGAGGCAGACACACCTGTCTGGCTCTGAGAACAATGCCACACTGCCTATTTATTAGGTGCCAGAAAAGTTTATGTTTGTTCGGTGACAGTGACAGCAACTTGATCCTTTTCATTTTTTTAGGGGGGGAGGGGGTGCATCTCAAGGTTTGGGGAAATATGGGCGGGGGAAAACTCTCATATTTTCTTTCCTTCTTCTCAGTGGTGCACAGTGAGTTCTCTTTCTTCTCGATAGCTGTCTGCCAAGGAGTCAGAAGACAAATAACAAAGACTGTCATTCTCCAGGAGGAGGGTTTCACTAATTCTTTATTTCTTTTTTTCCCTCTTCACCCCACAAAGACATATATCATATCCTTTTGACACTTTAAGTCCAGCGCCATCTGAAACTTTACTGTTTTTGAAATCCCCTGCATTGCACAAAGTGATTAAATTATTCAAACTATTTTGATATCTGTATCCAACATGAACAAGCCTGATTAATAAGAAAACAGACTTTATGACTGTCAGTCAGTCTCTGACAACACCATTTCTTGTAAAAAAAGGGAAAAAGAACAAAAAAAAGGGAACAGAAATGTTTACAGTAAGAACACAAATATAAAATGAGTATATATTAAATTTTTAAATCTAATCCACAAAGAAACATTAAATGGCTTACTTTGGAACTTCAGACCTTTATTAGTGTGGTAAAAGACAAACTGTTGTTATATTCAAGCACCAGCTTGGCCAAATCTGTGTTTTAATGTTCTTTTTTTCCCCCACCAAACACTTGCAGTGTCTATGGTTCTATCACGCACCAAAGGACACATGTAGGGACTTTTTCCTAAACAAATAACATCTTAACATTAAAGTCTCCTTTTAAGCGTCCGTACTGTATACAGTATAGTATACATGTTGCTGATCTCCTGCTGCTTACTGGCCTCAGCCCAGACTGTCAGCCAGCCGCATTGACAGAACATAGTTGGTTGTCATCTTAACAGTTAATAATTAGGCTTCCTCCTGCCACCAAACACTGTGCCACGGTGACAAAAGCAATGCCGGCTGAGGTGGCGGCTTGGCTGTTGCGTTATAAATAGTCCGACTGGATGATTAATGAGCGGGGCCACCGAGCTAAAGCAGCAATCTATTGCCCAGACAAAGGCTGCTCACGCAGCTGCCTGCACATTAAAAAAAAAAGACAACAAGACAAGCCCTGCCCGTGGACAGAAATGAGAATGGAGGGAGAGTGGCAGGGAAAGTGGAAACATGCCAAGCAAATAAATAAATAATTGAATTTCTACTGACAGCTTATGAAGACTTTATGTAACCCCTGAGCACTTTTGAGGGGATCCTCATTAACATTTTGACATGCTCTGCTGAATGGCGGGGTCAGGCAGGTTTCCAAATGCAGGGGAGGTTTGGGAGATAGAGGCAAATTCTTCAGTGACAGCCATGACGGAGAGGTGTGAGAAAAACACACCACAAAACAGCCCAGGATAATTCTAGTGTGGAGCTGGAGCGCTCTTCTATGTGAGCTATGCCATAAGCTGACTTGCGTAGGGGTAATTTTGTTGCTAAACAAAGCATGGCTCAAAAGTGCTTCAGTGGCACCACAGGGGCCTCTCTACGGGGCCCTCAGCTCCACAGGAAAACCCTAAGAATGGCCTACCATTGGTTTATATTTTACCATACATGTTTTAACCCAAACATGGCGGCACAAACTGCAGCTTAACTGATTTCAGGCTTATCAACAAAAACCCTCTACATTTTTAACATATACAAGTTCTGTATGTTTAATCTGTGTCCGTCATATTTCCATGTCCCTTAAATCACATTGTTACTCTATGGAAATAACAGTTGAACACTTCTACTTGTACTGCAACCCTTCACCATTTTCAAATTACATTCATCCCAGTGACCGTGCCACTCAAAACATGACAGCGAACGGATAACAACAGTCACAACAGTGACAAATATCTGTTTTCCTCCTGAGGGAAAGTTTCACAAACACAGATGCTCTTTTCCACTACCGGTCAACAATTATCTGAATATTTGGATGTGTGGCTGCTCCAAAGCAGGTTTTTTCCATTTGATGGGCCTCATTCTTCCCCTTCCACTTTGCTGTGCTCTGTTGGCAGCGCTCTCAGGCATCACATCGCCTCCTTTTAATGCCCCTGACAGGGGGTTATTTGCTCCCATATATGTTTTCTCTTCAATTACACCATAGCAGGCACCCGGCTGCCAAGCCACGCGGCTGTGATGCTGATGGTCACCTCTCTGACTAGTCCTTCCTGCCTCCCTGCACTATATTTTTCATCTTTTTTATTCTCTTAGAGAGGAGAACTCTATCATTTGTCTGTCCTTGGTCCAAAGTGTTGTTTAACACCTGACAAGCATCAGCACCACAATGCCAACCGCTATTTGAAGACAAAGCTAATGCAGAACTACTCCTATCACATGTTTGCTTTTTATATTTATATAGATTTAGTGATACCAGCCTCGATATGCAGTAACTATTGCAATAATAATCACTTTCACATTATCAACAAAATGCAAAGGCTGTAAAAGTAAATAAATAAAAAATTCAATAAAACAAAATGTTAGTTTTGTCCAAATATGCAGACTTACTGTATAATGTCTCTGCATAATATCCAAATGAGGCCAAAATGTTCTAATTTTAATACTTAAAGTGGTACACAATATTCAGTCTTGCTAAAAACACATAATTAGGCCAATTGCTTGATTCTTTGAGGTTGCTTTCAGCAATCATTGTGATCAAAGAGAGTAAAATGATACCAAGGGACTGATCTCCAATACACAAGATACAAGACCTCTGAATCAATAAAGCAAAACAGACAGCATTTGTAAGTATAGCTTTAAGCTAACTGCGTTGCCAAATGCAAAGGCTTCCATTGAGCGGCATTGATAACGCAATGAAAAATGCATGACTTTAGAGATAGAGTGCTCTTTTATCTACGAAGCCAGGTCAATAGTAGGAAGGGGTTATACAACAAAAGTTGTTTTGTTTCTGCTATACTTAAGTGAGACTCCTGATATCTAAACATCTGAACACTGTTTTAGAGAACAAAGCACGCTAACAAACAAATTAGTGAGGTGAAGTTCTGTGGGTTTATAAACTTTCTTTTCACATTCAGAAAACCATTATAAAACACTGACCGCACACGGCAAGGCAAGTCAAATGTATTTACTGCTGATGGTTTCAATGCACTATTCGTGGTATTATTCTCTGTGTCTTCACTTGGGCTACATAATGCAATATAAAAGACTAACAATCACATCTAAACATATATGGCAATCACATAGATATTCAGTGCCAAGCAATAATAAAGGGCCAAAAAATGAGATTTAAAGTGTACCAAGTAATAATACTAGGCCATATCCTAAACTACTACCTCTTTAACCCACATAGCCAAATACACTGCATTCCCACAGAAAGCAGCAACACTGATTTCAACATGACTGGGCTAATTGTAAGTCCCGCTTCTGTCCCGACCTTTGCCCTGTGCGTGGACTGAGGAAGGCGGTAGCTTTCAGCGGATGCTTGGCCCTGTCCGGCTGAAGAATGTGACAGCAGGTAGACAGAGAACAGAGAGAAAGAAGAAAGGAGAGAGAGAGACACAGATAGAGAGAGAGAGAGAGAGAGAGAGAGAGACAGACAGAGTGAGTAAACGGAGACAAAGGAGAGTGAGACAAACAGAGAGAAAGAGAGAAGAGTACAGCGAGCGACAAGGTGACAGACAGGCAAGTCAGGGGAGAGGAGACAGAGCAGTCCTTGGCCACAGAGGGCCCCGGTGTGAAAGCTAACAGATAGCAGTCTAAGGCGGCTTTCTGCAGCCTGCCACCACAGCCTAAACAAGCCCTGTGTTTTCATCTCCGTACACGCGACGTTGGCACTCAGTCTTTTCCTTCTGACGGAGATGAGATGTATAAATTATGAGCAGCTGACAAAGTCTACTCCAGCGCCCCCGGCGTCTCATCAATCACTAGCCTCTGCGTCAGCAGGTAACTGACGTGGCCCCCGGAGGCACAGGCCCCTCTCTACGTGTGTGTGTGTGTGTGTGTGTGTGTGTGTGTGTGTATGTGTGTTTTTCCCTCTGTTTGTTTCTGTCTCTACGCTGTCGGGGGAAGGTTGTGTGAACAGCTGATCCAATCTTAATGCATGCTTTGTATGAAAAACTATAACACTGCATTCTGTCGTGTGCGTGTGCAGGCGTGCGTGCATGCGTGCGTGCATAAGCATGTGTGAACTCAAGGTTTTCCTGTTACACCTTGGGGCCTCTGATGTGAAACATAAAAACTAAATGGGGGAAAATATAGAAATGGGTGAGGAAAGTTAGAGAGAGTGAGAGAGTTTACATTTCATTATAATTATTATTGCTATATGTATTCCTTGCCTAGATGTTTACATCTATTTACATTAAAAACAATATGATTCATTACCAAAAATGAACAACAAAACAAACCCATATTTCCTATTTCAGTTCATTTGGAACTAAATTGCATTTAGAGGATAATAAATTCACATTACCACACACAGACATTACAAACGGCAGTGGCTTTGGCGTTTAACGCGTCATTGCTAAAGTAAGCAACATAATTGCACGGCATGTCAGGAAAACAGAATAATTACAAGCTACAGTACAAGTAGACTGTGTCGGATTTCACATCGCTCAGATTTACAGGCCAATCACGGTCTCTCCACCAGACATGTTTACTGGAATTAAGATCTAATTTCATTGCAATAATTACAAGCCAAGAGTGTCTAGGAGTGTCTGGGAGTGTCTGGGAGTGTCTGGGAGTGCAAGTGAGAGGGAAGATAACATGGGCAGTGCTCTTGTAAATATGATAATGAATAAAACGGATACATTGTTAAAGATGGTCCATCAAAGCATTGTACCTCCTCAGTGGTTTGCAAGTTACATCTATGACACACATAATAACCACAAAACAAGTAGTGTTTTGTGTGTGTGTGTGTGTCTGCGCATTGAAAGAGTGTGGGAAAATTACTATGTATCGAATACTTAGTGAATGTTCATTCAATAAAACATATGTTCCTTTCGGTTGGAGCAGGTAAGCTAACCTTGAATCACACCACCGTTAGCTTACACTGTGTGTTTGTGTACACGGCCTAAAGCGAGCAGAGTTTGCAGGCACACACCATATCGATCCACTGTCTGAAGTTGCAGTTCAAGGAGGGAGAGAGGCAGCAAATCCGACTCCCCGCCGGGACGTAGTAAGAGCTCAAACCAGCACCAGAGAGAAGGAAGGCTGTCATGTTTCGTGTGATGAGCTGAAAGACTGGTGCCGGCCTGAAGCGGCGGGGTATTTCTTTTTCCCCGCCAAAAAACAAACCTCGGAAAACAAACAGTTCCATCCCACAGAGAAGGAGACGGTACAGGGAGACGAGAGGAAAAGGGCAGACAGGTGTCAGTAAAGAATGACGTCTGTGACAGAGGCCATTGAGAGGAAAGTGAGCCGGAGAGTTGAAAAGCGGCTTCAAACACGTTCTCCACAGCGCATTGCCGGTCATCTCGATTTGTACTTAAGTCTTCACATTTTGATCTTCCTTAAATCTCATGAATAATGTAGCTGGCACAATTAGAGGATGAGCCATAGGTACAGTATATCAATGACGCTATTGTTATTGTGGGGTGGTGGGGGGGGGCTTTCGGGCAAGGCCAAAGACACGTTATCTTTGAACCCCCCCCCGAGAAAGAAAGACGATGTCTGAAATGCGTCTGACAATACCACTCAGTCGTGGTGAAATCAGATGAGGCTGACAGGATGCGAGCCCATCTGATCCGCGGCTGTCTCTGAATATTCCCTTACAGGACGCAGAGATAGGACGACAGGCTGCTCTTCAGCATGCTTTTAAGACCAGGTGTGATGAAAGTCGGAGCCGCGGCGGCTCGGGCCCGCCTCTCGGATTACCCACCGAACACGTCTGGTGATGGACACCGCCAGTTGGCAGGCAAAACCAAGCGGGAAGTGATGCCCATTGTACCATTCCCACCTGCCTGCTGTGTGGCACTGCCATATCGGGTACCAGCCCAGGGGGATGATACTTAATGTCATATTAAATGTCTTGGCTATGGGTTACAGTTGTATGTCTTACCCAACCACAGATAAAAGGTGATTCTTTCTTGTTGAAATAGAGAGAATGGATTTATGTTGTGAGGTTAGTGCTGTCAGGTTGAAGCTGGACATCTCTGGCAGCGGCCATTTTGGACAGTAGTCTGAAAAACAAAGTCTAGGGCAATAACTGAGGAAGCAGTCAAGGAAAGATTAGGTTTAGGTTACCTATTAAGACTTACATATAATCTATAATCTATTACAATAAATATAAAGGTGTGTATTGTTTCAAGCTGCATTTTTCATTAATACCACAAACTGAGCATGCTGCTATTGATCATTTACACCCATTTTCTCCAGTTGTGTCATTCTACTATGCATAGCTTTAAATTAAAACAGGAAAAATAGCTATCATTACCCACATTACCCGCACATGGCTATCATTACCCGCACATTACCTCACTGGACAACAGCATTAAAACGCATCACTCTGTGCTATGTTTTCTCATGCAGGCTGTAGAAAATGTCTCAGAAGTGTCAGTTTGTTTTGTGTTACCTCACAGGCCGAATGAAATAGCGACTTTTCTAACGAAAGAATAATGGATTAATGACGATTACAGTTTTAGCTGTATGGTTTAGGCAAGGTCTTTTATCATGCCTTTCATTGGCAGAGAAAAGGGAACAGTTGTAAAAGGAAAATGTATTGGTTAGAAGGCAGTTAACTAGATAGCTAGACCCACCATGTCATTATGTGGGATGATAAATTCCTCACAGTGGCGAGACTGAGACAATGAGGCGGTATTTAAGGTCTGTACCCACTTCACTGTCCATCTGTGCCCTCTAACCTCACACCAATCCTTCACAGACTCCCCCTCCTGGAAGAGGGATGAATGCTGTGAGTGTCACTTGACCTCTCTGGCCTCACCATGACCCCTAGTGCACCCTGGGATAAGAGCAGCCAGCCCTACCTCTTTCAAAAACTAATACTGAAGGGGTGGGGGGGAGCCTCTCCCTCCCAATCTCACCCACTTTACCTCTTTTAAATCCTTTCTCTCCCACACCGCCTTTCATTATGCACTACACCTCTCTCATCCTGTGTCTCTCGCAATCCACATCCTAAGAGGGAAGGAGAAAATGGTCCATTCAGCCGCCACGGAACACAAGGACCAGTGGCTGTTATGTGTGAGGGTGTTTGTTAAACGTAGACTGTGAGAGCGTGTGGGATGGGGGAGGTATGCATGTACAGTGGAGACAAGGGGAACAGTACCAGCCGCATATGGAGGAAGAGAAGTCCTACACCAGGGGTTCGAAAACTTTTTGACCTTTGACGCCTTAAAAAGAAGGGTTCATAGCATAACAGTAAATATAATAGTTTAAATAAGTATAATCAAACAGGACTATTTAACTAGAAATTTCAAAAGATAATTTTATGACCCACCTTTCGCATCTTTGTGAGCCTTTGGGGGGTCCTGGCCAAAGTTTGATAACCACAGTGCTAAACACACCGGTCTTTCAAAGGAAAACCTTCAGACATTTTTATTTAAACCCTTATTAAAACATTAGCAACGGCCTGAACTGTTTACATTGCAACAAACCATCAATTAATATCTCATCTCATCTCATCTCATCATCGTCCGCTTATCCGGAATCGGGTCGCGGGGGCAGCAGCTCCAGCAGAGAACCCCAAACTTCCCTTTCCCGAGCCACATTAACCAGCTCCGACTGGGGGATCCCGAGGCGTTCCCAGGCCAGGTT
>JAOEHI010000007.1:2936362-2955087 GCA_025447815.1 Percopsis transmontana | reverse complement strand
ACCGTCCAATTACCTCCTCAGTTGAGGTCAACAGCGTCCCATCCTTATTGTACACAGCTTGGATGGTTCCCCGCTTTCCCCTCCTGAGGTGGCGAACGGTTTTCCAGAAGCACCTTGGTGCCGACCGATCAATTAATATATCATTTATTATTACTGCATTAGTGTGCATCCAAGTCCTCAGTCTAGCAGGTTTAACTGTTTCCTCCCAGCCTAACCCCCAAACCCAACACGCTCCATTCTTCAACGTTAGCCTCCCTCGCCCCTCCTCACCTGTCTACCCCACCGCATGCATAAGCTACAAAGCTAAAGGTGTCAAGCCTACCTGTCTCAACAGCGCACCCCTCGCCTGACCTGCGGATAGCCCTCGGGGACATTAATTATGGAACAGTCTGACTTGTTGAGAGGGGAGACAGACAGACAGACAGAGAGAGGGGGTAAATAGAATAGAGAAAAGAGCACGAGGGAGGGAGGGAGAGAGAGAGAGAGGGGGGGGGAGAGAGAGTGAGAGAGCAAACAGAAAGAGAGATAAGACAAACGCAGAGATGTTGTTACCGAGGCTGTCAGCTCCTAATCATGGTCCCCCTGCTGTACAGAGGTAGTGATGGGCCTTTAAGCGATCACATGTCAGAAGCTTCAGCGAGGTGGCGGTTGGAGGGTGGGGGCAGTGGATATAACGCACAAAACTCTTCCTTTTGACAGGGTTTAAACTTTTAACCGCTTATCCCCGTGTCAATTTTGGTTCCTATAGCGCCATGAAGCTGCATACTCCCCAGATTTTGAGGGGCGGCAGAGAGATGAAATCCTAGTCAAAATAAAAATGAACACATACTTTATACCAACTTACTGTTATTTATCTTATCCAGTGCCTGTCACAAATGCTTTTAGGTAACCGTACCAAAGTCATGATAAAGAAATTAGAGAAAATATTGCATTAGGAAGCATCGTTATGTCCAATAATTAATGTCTCAATTCAGTTCTACTGCTTAAAATGGAGGCGTTTATGGAGGGATGGCAATTCGGCACTGCTATGGTGGACAGCCCCGGCTTCTCAGCAGGTGCGGCTAGACATCCACCTACTAGTGTGAGAGCAGAGAAATCTGTCCAAAACAAATGGAGCCTTCTGCTTTTAAACATTAACGTGCTAGATTAGACGCCTCCTGGTCATTTGATTCCACTATCGTCTCGACAGCTCCTTTTTTACCCCCCCCTAATGGACCGAGTGGGATTTCACAAAACGCAAAACAGAGGAGAGGTCAACGTATCTGAAGGTTATCCCACCGTCGGTGGGGGGAATCGAAATAAATAACATTCAGGTGTGCTCTTCTGTCAGGCGAGTGTCTTAATGATGCCGAGTTAACACATACTAAATAACAGTGTCTCCCCTGAGCACTGACAGCCTCAGAAATAATTGACCACCGCGCTCCAAACTGAGACGCAACAGGCAGAGAATTCAATCCTGCGGCTGACAGAACCCATTGAGCATGTCACTAGATGTTGCATTATACAGAAAGCAATGTCAGGTCAGGAATACGGCCTCCTGCTAGTTATTTGCGATTGCATCTCTGAGGGTAAATTACCTGGCTCTCCATAATATGGTCTAGTTAACTAATTTCCTGACAGCACACTGTCTAACACGAAAAGTCTCGGATTTACTGCCTGTCAAAAAATGTGATGAACTGTTTCTTCATTTTGCCTCCTTTCCTCTCTTCTCAAAATGCTTGGCAGCCTCTCAGCTAAAAGCTCATATCCAATATCCTCCCTCGGTGTGCTGAGAACATCTCTAATTCTAGACAAAGACATACAGCTGAAAATGAACAAAAAGAAACATAACCTTATTATGTTTGAAGGCTACCAGTAGTGTGTCATTACATCCACAAGTTCCCATGCAGGAATGACTGCGGGGGTGGAGGGGGGGTATTGTAAAGCAATGTAACAAAGTTCATAGGATCTCTGTAAGAAAACAAGAAATTCCATTACCTATAATCAATTATCTTGACAAGCTCTTCACAATGACAAGGACATGCATACAGTATATGGTGTCCTGTCACTCTGTTGTTATACACGTGTAAATCATTCACTATCTGACCAAAAAAAGAAAAGGAAAAGATGCTCTGACAACAAAACCTCAACCTCACCAACGGGGTCAGGGCGAAACCGAATCCCTCCTCTGACAAAAGCCGAGTTTTACCTACTGGAGAACAACCTGTCACTGATGGATGCAGATGACAATAGCACAGTGACTGTGTGAAGGCTGCCTCTAAGCTACGCTGTATATTGGGGAACAATGGTGACTCACAGCCGATCCTCCCACACCATTGCGCTCCCAGTGTCTGTTTGAAAGTTCACAATGTCGCACCAAGCACCAAGCATTGCCTACCCTTCACCCTTCCCCTCCCCTACCTTTCAGCTCTCTCTCACTCTTTTGTATGTTTTCCCAATCAGCTGGACCGTTAGACCTATCGTCACCCCTACAATGACAGTAGGGTGGAAACGCTACGCTTTCATTACACAAAGTATAAATAGTGTAATCTATCAGTGCTGCCAATCAGGATGATTGATTATGGACCATCAGAGAGGAGAGTGACACATTAGAAAAGTTTGGTTAACAATGCCTGTAGCTGGTGCAGCGCTGCCACCCGGCCCAGTGATTAATGTGTTGTCAGCCTGTAATCCCACACCCACGCTTAATGAGGCAAGAATTTATTATCCAGGCAGAGTGGCAGATGTCAGGAGGGCGGTGGGGAGGGGGGGTTGGGGACGGGGGGAGGAATCCAAGTGGCTGGAAACAATATACTTTTTTCTACCCAGTGCCTGACAAGTCTGACAAGCTCTAAAAACCACAAAGAGGGCCTGTGTAAGCACAAACTTCAATGGAGGGACTTTCAGTGCTGGCGTTGTCCTCTCGGCCGGCTGCTGAAAGTCAACAACTGCTGCCAGAGGAAGGAGTCTTTCTCGGTTTCACAATGTCCCGAGGCGTAGACATGACCGGCGTGTTGGAAAACTCTATTATTCTGACAAACTTGAGGGGAGAAACCCCAAACACTAAGTTTGTCTATGTTGAGGGCCATTTACATCGAAAATTGTAACGCTAAAAACGTATAAATAAACAAATTATTTAATTAATAAGAGTCAAAACAAGAGTTCGTAGACTGTCACAATGTCATCGACTTCACTGACAGCGCTGGCATACCAGCATCTGCGCACCGTAAACAGCGGCGGATAAAATCTGAACGCGGATTAGAGCCGTCAAGGGAGAGAAAGAGAGAGATAATTAACTTCAAAGTAAACTATAACACGAGCGCTAAAATAGTGATGAATGTGCGCTGTCGGTGTCAATTAAAACGCATAACTGTACAAATAACTTATCTCTTTGTAAGATCCAGAGTTTGGCATGGTACCCGGAAACACCCAACGGGCCAGAAAGAGATGAAGAAAGGAATTCTCTGGAACACAGAAAGCACTAGGCCAGCTGTCTCTCATTAGGATGGCTGTATCTCCCCGTCACCAGAGAGAACAACGAAAGAGGATCTGCTGTGATTGGTCTGATAAGGCCGACACACTGGGATGGTAGTAATTGCAGGGGAAAAAATAATTTGATAAGTAGCGTAATTGAAGTTAACCAATGCCTTCATGGTTATAATACCGTATGTATTCACACACTGGGGTGTGGCTTTATGGAACTAACATTAGAGGTGGGTCAGGCCTAGAGGGAAATAAAAGTCTGGGGGGATTTGGGGGCTGCGCAAGTAGCATGAAACTATACTGTACTTCTGAATGAAACTACTGGTGTTCATTTTGAACGTGGACTTTTTCCAGCCAGGCTTATTTGTCTGGAAGGAACTTTAGAGTGAAACTTTCCACTTTTTCACACTCAAGGAAGACAATTACAGGAACTAATCAGATGCACCTTTCAGGGAAATACAGAAAAAAATCCATTACATAAAAAACTTTAATAAATGCCAGATCTAATACTAGAGATGAATAGAGGAATGACAGCCAGATAATGCACAACACAACAATGCAAACGTATGTAAGCAATCACATGATTTGTCAAATTTTATGAAAACTTTCTATCAAAATGAGAGAGGGAGACATCTCATTACTGCTGACCAGCCTTGGCCTGCTTTTGACAGGCCTCAAATTCCACCACTAAACACAAGAGACATCAAGAAAACAAATGTTACACCACAGAGGCACTCGGATGCCAAGAGAACGAGCGGAAAATCAGTTAATGCAACCAAGCCACTCATACGTCTAATAAAAGCCGTTTGTTTTTATATTGTGTGCATTTCGCCAATACATCTATCATTTCATGACGTGAGGGTAACACGACTTTCGGGTCATGCACCCTGCATCTCCGGGCCTTTGAAAAGAGGCTGCAAATCTATCTTGGCACTATTACTTACAATTAAATGTGCTTTAAAGTTTTACTGTGTGTTTATGATGTTCAGGGCCCAGATGATTTAAGTGGACAGTGTGACTCATTCCCTCTAATTGCTGTTGATTTCCCAGCATGCAACCTTTCTGTGACCTCTCGTCTTCAGCTGCCAGAGCACTCAAAACACGGCTCTGTCACACTGGCCCAAACACTTGAGGAACTGACACCTCACTTGTCAAGAAGCAAGTACACACCCGTACACGCACATGGACACACGCAGGCATACAAAGACAGAGATGCACACACACACACACACACCCACACACACACACTCTCTCTCTCAAATGAACATGTGGCTCACTGGAACTATCTGGCACCAGGGACACAGCATCTTTCAACTATCAGAGACACTTGACCGTTTTAAACAAGGTTTTTAAGAGGAGAAGTTGTCGTTAAGGACAGAGAACAGCAGTACCTAGAATGATGTACTGTGATTAACTGATATACAGACATTATGTAAGCTGGGGGAAAACACATTATTAAAAGTGCGCAGATCACAATCTGTCAGCGAGCACATTCGTCTCGACATAAAGCAGCCAAGAGCCTACGTGGTTACACATTGCTCAAAAACTAGTACTAGTCAGTCTGTAACGCCGTCCTTCCCTGACCTAAGTACTAAATACTGACAACGAAATGTGTCCAGGCAGAGTGGCAGATGAAATGAAACACAGGAGCCAAATGGAGTATATGGAATATTGAGAATGGAAATAAAGAATCTAGCAATGGCAATAAACTTCCACGGCCATCCGTTGGAGTATGTGTCCCACTCCTGTTGAGAGACATATTCTTTAGTTCTCTCAGAGGACACATTCGTGTAGTAAAATGATTCTACAAGCCCACTGAAGGCACATTTACAAAACGCTATATTGCATGTGGTTTGTTATGTTTGAGAGCTTCAGGGAACTCATAGCTCTCAAGCAGAGAGACGAACGTGGCACATACTTTATTGGGCGCACAAGAGAGAGTTAATAAGGAAGCAAAACAACCAGACTAATCTCCCCTTCCTTTCTAGAAGTTCCAAACCCCCCCCCCCCCCCCCAAAAAAAAGCCACAATCAGGCATTACATCACGGACAACCGTGTGTGTGTGAAGCCATACAGTCTAAGACTTGGACTGCGCCCTTCAGTGCAAACTTAAAATGAACTGCTGTCTGCTGTCGAGTGAAACGGGTCAATGTCTGGGAAAGGAAAAAAATAAACCTTGAGCTGAAAAGATCCACTTGAGGACTTTCCTGGCTCTGTCACTGTCAATTCCATCGCAGAGCGGTTACCCCGCGAGCGCAGACCCGTGGGACCCATGGGCTGGCCTGAGCCACCCTGCAACGCAGTCTGCTTTGCATTACACACAGAAGGATGTGGGAGAGAAACTCATGTCCCCGCTAGAAAATCAAGTCAAATGCTTCGTCTTGGTAAAATCTAAGTGACATGCGAGGAACGGTTATACCCACTGACGTAGCTACCAAACCGTGCTTAGCGAGGGGGTCCAAGCACTTACTTCATCCACTGTGAAACCCTCTTTATTGTGTGGCAAGAAAGTAACATTTATTCTACTGGTTAAATCTGCTGTGCACTTTGTTTGAGGGGGGAATCTGAAAACGGAACGCGCTGTCACAGTGTTTTGATAGACACAGTCATCTTAGTTCAAGGGTTCGGCAACATAATATGGCTCCATTTTGGGGACAGGGGGGGACAGTGCCAAAGAGCACCACATGTATTTTCTGAAAGCAGCCCTACACAGTCCAAACGACTCTACGTGGTTTAGCGGCATTTCATTCCGCAACCTCTAAGTCCTCAAAGAGAATTATCACATTATAGCATTCCAACACGCCCAATTTCCCAAAATACAGCCCAAGGTTTTCCAATCTTACTCTGCTTTTTGTTGCGGTTTTTATAAAACACTTAAGTCTCTGCTTTGTTTCCTTTTTTTCTTCATGTATTTCCCCCCCCCCCCCCCCCCTGTCTTCGCCTCTAGCTCTCTTTTTGTCCTGGTACTTGTCCTTTCCAGTCAGAAACTCGATATAACAAAACTCCAAAGAAGAAAATTACACCGTTTGAATCAGTGAGACATGCAGACAACAGGAGAGACGGTTTATTGTCAAGCGTTTATAGTGTTATGACCACTAGCGCATGAAAAGAGAGAATCAATTAAACAAGCAACAAAATGATTCTCAGTGAGACAGCTTGACTACAGTATGTATAAACGCATGCTACTCATCTCCCACCGCTAAACACTTTTCTTTATGGCAAAGGGAAGTTTAGGAAGGGAAACTTGAAATGATCTAATAATATAAAAGCAGGACTACTTTATACAGTGGGGTGCAAAAGTCTGAGTGCATTACCAAGAACATTCACACTTTATATCGTATCGTGTCTAGGCATTTTGTTAAGATTAACAAATAGCTATCTGAGGACCAACTCCAGTTCTAATGTCGATGCCTTGGTCAATAAAATGCAAACCTAACATTGATATCTTTAATATAACACTATATTATTTGTAAATGGAAATTATACTTAGCGGTTAGGGTAGTGAACTCCCAGCTGAAAGTTCCTGGGTTTGATCCCCAACATGCCCAGATGTCTAACCCCTACCCGCTCCCTGTTAAAACGGTACTCACGGTAAAAAGCATCTGCTAAATGACCTAATTGTAAATTATTTTTGGAGGGAAAAAATATTTATTTCTCAGTGAAAGATGAAAATACACAGCACCGGGTAAAGGACTCAGACTTTTGGACCCCACGGTATGTCCGCGGACAGCAAGCATGTGTGCCTTTGTGCACGAATGCCTGCGTTTCTGTATGCCGTCTACCAGTCATTTGGCTCTCTGGGAATAATTTAGAAGACAAGGCAAATGTTGGAATGTATGAAAAGTTATGCTACTCATATTGTGCTAAAGACCGTAACTGCATTATCAGAACCATGTGGTGTCCCACAGTGCCATGCCATAATAGCATGATTCAAAAGCAGTTTAAAATGTGGTCACACTCCGTTCCGATGCGACTAGAGAGAGAGGTCTTCAAAGTTCAGCGCTGCCACTTCCACAGCACCTCTATTAACTGTTCCAATACATCATGCAATAGGAACGATCCGATAGAGGAACAGGCCTTTTTTTCCCTCATTTTAGACATGCTACATTAGCCTATGTGACTCTATGTGCTTCTAGCGTGCACCACATATGTCATCTGGCCAAGAACTTGCTTAAAAATAAATAAATAAATGAAGAACAAAATAAATCTCTATATCACTTCTACGGTCCAATTTCTTTTTTCTTCAAATGCAAAAAAGCAATCTTTTGCTAATTGAGACAGGAAGGATAGCGCGCGAGACAGCTAATTACAATCCTTTGTAATGAAGCAAATGCCAGACACCACGCGCCACTGTTATGAGCGACACCCCGCTGTTCCAGACATAAAAGCAAACACAAATATCTAATTATGCCATCATCTCCCCCATCTCCCCTGTATTGTCGGCGACACTCGTTAATTGGTGACCCGGACTATTGGTCAGTCCACGATCACTCTGATGATGGAGCCAATTAAAGGCGGGAGGTACACACGCTCCGGTGACTCTGCTACAGCTGACACATCATGTCTCATCTGGCTCAAAACAAATGGTTTGGAAACGCTGCTGATGTGACATACCGGGGGCCCCCGAGCACGGTCTATGTCCAGCCACACTTTCTCTCTTTCAAACACCACATTGTGTAGACCCACTCAGAAGATATAAATATGGAACAGCCAGCCGGAAATGAAGGGAGAACGCAACTAAGTGTAAAGGTGTTGATTGTAATAGGAAGGTGCAATTTTCATAAAAAATGTAGCATTTTCCTTTGCTTGGGGAATAAATAATTTTATACAGGAGGGTGAAAAACACAAACACACAACTTCATGTCAGCTAGAACCAGTTAGATTATCTTTCCTTTCATCTAAGGCTGCGGCGACAAAGGCAAACATTTCTGTCCCACTGACAAGCTACGTAAACAAAATCTTGAAGTGACTTTACTCTGCCAAAAAAGCATTGTAAAGGTCTGCAATTTCCTTTTATGCAAAGTGGATGAGCAATGTTTTCATTCCACTTTTCTCCATCTACCACACAAGGAAGACTGGGGTTAAATTATTTCAATGTTTTGCTTTCTTGCCACTCGCATGAAGACTGAAGAACAAAGAATTTTGTGAAAAGACACGGAAGAAAAAACTATCTAAGGTGATTGTCTGAAACGATAAATATATATATACTGCATAGATATATATATTTTTTTCCAGTGCACTTTTAAACCCCACATATACTCACATGCTTCTGATTTGTCATTGGAGGAGTTAGGTCTTGCCACAGTGGATCCAGTTTTCCCTCTCAGACTCACTGTCAGAGCCCAGGAGACCTCCAGACGACAAAGCTTAGCTGACGCAAGTGCTAAATATTGCATGGCCTCACAATTACATGAAATCAAATCTTAGCAAAAGCTGTTCGTTTGTGCTACATTATTAAACAGGTAGTGTAGAGAAGTCAGAGGGGGGGAAAAGAGCTAAAACGGGTTAAGGTGGATACATCCACCAACCTCCTCAGCCCTAATTAGTCTTTGTGGCCCCGAATACACGGCAGGGAGCTCTAGGAGCGCGGGCCGGGGATAATTAAGTGATTGCGACCGGCGTGTACGTAAACTGTCACTCCCATCGCCGGCCATGTCACACTCGGCGACGAAGCCGCGACCGGACAGTCGCAAGTCGGCTTTGATCTGGGCTCATGCATACTGAATGAGGTCAGGCTGTGGTCACACACACACACACACACACACGGCCACACAGGCGCACAAACACGTAGACACACACACAAACACACACACACACACACACGCACACGTTCACCCTTATTAAAGAGACTACCCTCAAAGGGACTTGGCGAGGCCTGTGTTCAAAGGACCACAGTACCGGGACCTCTGCAATGGCAGACTGACACTAAGGAGGACAAGGAGGGGGGGGGGGGATGAAAGACAGAAAAGGGAGGAGGGGAATGTGACAAATCCACCCGGAGCGTGTTCTGTGGACTTCAGAGGCATTGGACAAAAGGCTCAGCCTAACTCACCGTGTCACACTTGGGCTTGACCACCTTCATAAACGAGCCTCGAGCTTTCGCCTCCGTCACCTCCGACTCGGTGACTTTCCTGGTATCCAGAAACTTCAAGTGGGGCAGTTTATGAATAACAAAGTACCTGGGGGGAAAACGTTTAACACAAATTATTTTCTTTTAATTATTTTATTTTAACATAAACATAAAAAATATATAACACATTAGATAATATATACATTAAATCGCGCACGTAGGTACAAAACCTGAATGGAGACCGTGTTTACTCATAGCAGCGATGCAGGTTTAAAGGTGATGATATCTCTGTGTAATAACCTTCAAAGCGGGTAAAAATAAGCGCAGCACATAAATAGACAGGAAAGGAGATAGGACCCAGTCTGCCAGCGCTGTCATTCCTGCAGCATCACCAATATCTCTCTAAGCATTCAGATGCTCCCTGTCTTTCACCGGGACAGAGGGGGAAAACGTGGACAGATAATGGTCGGAATATGCCGGCGACAACAGATCCTTTCACAGGCGGGCAGGGATTGAGGAACCCGTACGACAAGGCCGAGTTAGCCCCCCCCCCAAAAAAAAGAAAACACGGGGGGTGTCTAAATAGAGAGTGGTAGCGGCCGCGGGGACGTGGGCACAGGAAGGACGTGGGCACCGGAAGGACGTGGGCACCGGAAGGAAGTGGGCACCGGAAGGACCGGGGCGCAGAGAGCCACGACAAATTCATGGTGGTGACGGTGATGAAGAGGAATGCCAAGCCAGCATTAAGATGTCAACACCTGGGGATTATAAAGGCAGGAAGAAGGGATCTCGCTGGGATAAACCTGGATCTGGAAAAATATTAACAATTATAAACAAACTGTAAACGGAAAAAAAAACATTTTATACATACTGTAGAGGGGCCGATGACAATATACTGTGCATGTGTGTGTATATATATATATTCACTCACATGCTTCTGTGTGGACATGGGGTGAGAACAATAAAGGGAGTATCTCTCCTTTGTAAAAGGTGAAATAATCTATTCTATTCTGATATTCCACAACCCAGGGGGCCCCTGTTCCTATCGCTAGGGCCCTTTCCCTGTTAAGGCCCCATGTTCAGGGCTTCTCTATGATGAAATGTGAAGATGCCCTTGGGAGACCTGTACAGAGGTGATTCTCCACAGGTAACCTACCATCACAGGGTCAGAGCGGATGACATGGCTCTGTCAGCCAGTGGGGATATTAATGATTCAATCTGGCCACAAAGGGAGAAGAGGTCGGGAGGGGGGGGGGGGGAGATGGCAAAGGCTGCGGAGACAAAAGTAGGATGTGCCCGGACTTTAAAACTGTCATGTTGGTAAAATAAGCAAACAGTCGTATATAGTTATATATAGTATATATAGACAGTTATATACTTTAAAATTAAAAGCTATTGTTACACATTGTTATGTTTACATGTTAATGTTATATATATATTTTACACGTTAAATGTGTTATATATATGTTAGACATTAATACTATTTTCAAACAATGCAACTATTATTATTATTATTATTATTATGTTATTCTATTCTAGTGTCTACAGTATCTATCTATGAATGTATATATCTATCTATCTGCATCGACATGTCAGTTTTTTCTGTATTTACATTGTATTTAGTTTAGTTTAAACTGTCCAACCGTGTAGCCCTGTGATCAGACCACAACAAGAGATGGGACAAAGTGATAACGTCTCTGAGGACAAGGTGAAAGCATCCAAACAAAAGGCTCTAAGCAGGTCACTTCCTCTTTACATACATTAGAGAGACAGAGACGGATGCAGGGCTCAAATGACTTCTCTTGTCACAATATTTCAAGATCCTTCCAACTGACAGTGCATGAGAAGACACACAATGCCACATTGTCAGCAGTGATAGTGATACAGCTCGACGCCTTTGTTGTTGTAGTACCTCAGATGGCCACTGAGAAGATGACAGCAGCAGAACATTTAACCTCCCCAAAGAGTAGCAGAGCAGAGCGTGTCTACATGCTGTATGTCTATGTCATTGGACTAATTGGTGCACCGAAGACCCAAGCGCGCCCTGGGTACTTCACTTGAGAGACCGGCAGCTCCCGAGGCAGTGGGCCGGGTATTTACTGCCCAAGGCCAGTGCTGTCATGACCTGTACGCTTCCTAACCTTGTCGGACATGAAATCTGCATCACGCTCAAATTGACGCTTTACTATGTGACACATTATAAATATTACATCACAGCACCATGGATGCTGTCAGTCAAACGAGGACGGCTTTCCTCACCAGTAAGATGTGCATGTAGGAGAGGGGGAGAGAGGGGGAGAGGGGGGGAGAGAGGGGGGGTTACAACGAGAGAGAAAGGGAGAAAGAGCGAAAGTCAGGCTTCACAAGAAAGAAATGGGTAGTAAATGATTAATAGGCAACGCAGAGTCAGAAACAAGCACTTAGGGCTAAAACAGACAAAAGAGAGTATGTGTTGGCCTTTTATCGCATTTCATGTAAAGGACCCAGACAAATGGCGGTCATATTGCATGGCTTGAGGCCTGGCTTGATGTTTAATGCATCATCTGCTCTGGTACGGCAGGGTAGTAAACACTCATTTGTGGCAGTGACTAGTCACACATGAAATCCATTTTGCAAGACCGTAGTGTAGAGGAGCCTGTTGACAAAGCTTTTAGAGTGATGCGGTTGAATCCACAATTGGCTTGTGAAATGTAGTGGGTCGGACGTGAAGAAGGGAACATCTAAAAAGATGGTACTTAAAAGAACAAAAAAAATCCGTCTTGCTGAATAATCTATTTCTATATAGGTCCTTTCCATATTAGATCTTTCTAAATGGTGTCTATCTGCAGTCACTTAAGGATGTAAATGTAGCATAACCAGAAGGGTTACATCGCTCTGTGTTATCCTACGGTCCCTGTGACTGACCTGTATCTCTGGTAGTCATCCTCGTCCTTATCCGGGCTGACCAGCTGGTTGGGGCAGGCCTCATTTCCCAGCAGGCTGAGGTACTCCAGCGCTGGGGTCACGTCCGCCAAGTGTTCCAGCAGGGCCTCGATATCAGTCAGGTGTCAAAGGGCGGATGTCAAGGACCCAGTGCTGTTAATTACATTAGCATTCACTAACCCCCTGCACCCCCCCCCCCCTTCTACAGCCTGCCCGCAAACACCCCTCCCCAACAAAAATACAACCCACCACCGTCAAATTTACAGAGGCACTCAAAAGAGCCAGTCACTGCTTTGTGAGAGTGGGCATACAGGGGGGCAATTTAGGGTGCAGGGTTTGGCATACAAGTAGAGACACAATTTGGCTGTTTCTCTCTCTCTCTCTCTCTCTCTCTCTCTCTCTGATTTCCTAGGTGGCTGGGTGCAGAACAGTGACAAAATGATGGATGCCCTGTGGTTCAAACGGTGTGTGCTTTCCAGTGCCGTGCCGTGGAAAACTTTTCGTGAAATGTGGAAAAAACAAACAGCCCCTAAGCAGGCACATTCATCACTAATACATTCACTTCTTTGGAAAATTGAGCCCCAAAGTGTCAAAATACAACTGCACTAATGCAGTTCTCTTGCTTTAAAATGGCACTGTGCCACGACAGGATGTACATAATTGGCCTATTAGCATGTGCCGACCACTTCACAACCCAACTGTGCACAGAGTCCCAGACGCACACTTCAAGGAGCCCCAGTTTTAATGTTGACTCTGGATGTGTGCGCGTGTGTTTGTGTGTGTGTGTGCGCGCGCATCATTACCCCCCAGGATCTGCCCAACTAGAGGAAAACAGGACACGTTGCTAAACCTGTTCTGAAACTAAAAGAGGAAGTTCACACATTTTGGACTGATCATAAACAGCTGTGCCATGTTTCTGTGTCTTAAATGTAGGGTGGCTGTGCAGACTTCTGCTGTGCTTTAGGTGTTAAATAGGGCACCCTGAACAACTGGTATAAATATAACAATTATAATGTGCCCACGGAATATTCTTTATTTATCATGTGTTCATTTCAGTGAAGTGACGACAAATGTAAATGAATGCCAATATTTTCAAAAAAATATATTTTCTATTAGTGGTGAGTAGGTTAATAAAGAGTGGTGAATAACCCCTTCGTGATTTATTTTAATATAATTTACATCTGAAGGCAAACCTGTTCACTCTAATGACTGAATTATTCTCTCCCAACGTGAAAACACCTTCATTTATTTGACTCTAAAGTCTGACTCCACTAGAGGTCCCTGTGGTTCAGAAGCTATTCCTGTGGTGCTCCGTGACAACAAGGACTTTCTCCTTCGTTGAAATATAACATTGCTTGCAATGAATGCCCTCGTAAAAACCTGTTTTTTCAAGATAATATTTCACATGAAGACAAAAATAAACAACATAACAAAAGAGGCTGTTTGTTCTGTTGGTTTCATATGTAATCAGTGTGGACATGGTATTGTACACCAAAGAGGGAGAGAAGAGAGAGGGAACCGTTTGTTGTTTTGTTTTAAAAGGATATTTGGTTCTTATTGAGCGTCAGGGTGTGAAGGCTGGATAACCTGGGCAATTGGAGGTCATTTCCAAGAAGATTGTTGTCCACGATCAGCTCTTCCAGCTCGGTGAACACTTTGAGGCCCGCTAGTGACCTGCAAAGATAAGGCAACGGGAAAATTGGTATGGCCCTATACCTGGTCAGCCATTATCGCGCAGAAATTAATATTTCAGCCGCTTTCTTTAATGCAGCGGGTGAGTGTTTGTGAGTCAGGGGCCTGGCAGGGGAGTGAATGACAAGAATTAGTGGCGCTGAGCTCCCCTGGCATGGCGAGGCATCCTTCAGAGGCTGGCAGGATGAGGGATGGGGGTCACTTGTGAGTAGCTAGGATTCAAAACAAAAGGCTTCAGAAATGCGGCGGGCAAGATGAATTTGTCAATGTCTTGTGCCTTGAGGCGCCCAGTTTCGCCTGACCCTAACCCTCCATTCCCAAGACAAATCACTCTGTCACAGTTCACCTTCACTCCCCGGACACAAATTTAACTTGTCATCCATCATTTTCACAGTGGAACCGGAATATGTTCGCAATCACAGACGGACTGGAAGGGAAACTTTTCATAGAAAAATAAGGGTCCAGTTTCAGATTTGAAGAATAATGGAGTTTTTAATCTGCCGTGTTTTTACTTGTTTTTATGACATATTGCAAAAGGAGGTGAGAGGTCATTTTAACTTTCCTGCTCTCTCTCTCTCTCTCACACACACACACAGACAAAACATCCTCACAATCACACAGGCATAAACATGATTGAGGGCGGTGTTGGGAATAATGTTAGTGCTTTGCAAAGTTCAAGTCGCACAAAGGCAATTTGTGTGTTGGCTAATCCTTCACACAGCACAGACTGTCAACATGCCATGTTAAAGTGTCCTGGGTGACTTCATTGACATTTAAATCTGCCAGAACCTGGATAAGACTGAATCCTTCTTATTGACTGCTTCTCACAACTACACAGCAAGGTGTACAGAAAAATAATACTCTAAATGACTTACCTGACACAATAATGTCTGGTCTGTTACATGCTATTATCCAAAGACATATTTACTAATGAACTACTAGATTTTATTATTATATTCACCACAGTATTTACGGGTTTTAAATAGCTGACAGACAACTTTGACATTATGTTAGCTAAACTCTACCAAACAATGTCAAACGGCTGCCTAACAACCTCAAGGTGCCCAGTCAAGAACTAAACAACCAGCAGAAGTACTGTGAAATATTAGGCGACATATTATGCTCCCCAGCCGTCCCCTGCCACGACTCATGTGTGTCAGAACAAACAGATACAGGTAGACTATGTAAATATATAGCGCCGTTATCACTGCAATCTGAAGCTGGATGGAAAGCAGCAGCCAGCACTGTAGAAGTGAGAAGACACCCACACACAGCCACCACGGCAACAAAGAAATATACAAATATACAATAATGACAAAAGCCAGCAAAAGAAAAGTAAATGCAACAGTGTGGGATGAAATGCTGTCTATGTTAAAGGGACACTCCTGTGTTTGTGTCTGGAATTACCGTTGAGGTTGAAACTAGAGTTACACTACAAAAAGTTTTTGGTTTTTGGTGTTGAGTGACTCACATTCATCTCTACCCCTCCCCTTACACCAACATGCACAGTTTTTACAATTAGGGCTTTTTTTTCTTCTTTTTTTGTGTGTGTTTTGTTTCAAACATAATTCAAATGTGTTTCAAACATAATTTGTGAGCTGGGGTGGGAAGTTAAGGTTCTCTGGGTGCTATACCATACCAATCAATGTGTGAGTTAGCTATTCATTGTTATTTATTTATCATAATTAGTAGTTAGTTATTGTGGTTTATTGTGCTAATGTTGTGGGTAGGTGAACAAGTTGGGTCTGCAGAAATGATTACAAATGCTGTGAACAGAAGTTGTTAACTAACTATCGCCACCTGGGTGTGAGTGTGTGTGTGTGTGTGTGCGCGCGTGTGTGTGTGAGGGGCTGCAGTCCTGCGGGTTATGTTATTAGCTGCTCGGTTAAAGGGAGCCGCGTGACGCAGAGGGGAGCCTTATTAATTGTTGTTTTCATGTCACCACTGCTGCGTGCACCGGCTGATTTAATCAGTTAAATTCACAGCCAGGGGAGAGGCGCTGAGTCCCATCCAGCATTAACTACAGCGCCGGGATTGAACTTCTAATTGTCTCCAGCTTTCTGTGCTCTCGCTGCAGATTTCCATAGTTGTTTTCATTAGTTTTTATAAGCTTTCTTGTTTTAATGTGGGGCTTGGAAAAGTAACAAAGTTTAACGCGGTACAGTTAAAGTAGTTTGCTTCCAAAAATAAATAAATATAGAAATGAGCAGCTCTCACTTTCAACAGAACTAATGAGCATAATTGACTTGAGCCCCAAAGCTGCAGTGATTTGGCAAATGGAAAACATAGGCAATATACATAGGCGCACCACACACACACACACACACACACACACACACACACACACACACACACACAGAAAAACAGACTTGCAAGCTCACAACAGATGTGTGTTTGCCAGAAAAATGGTTTCAGACAAATTAAACAGCAAACATTGGTACTTACATAAATTGTTATAAAAGTAAAAAGTATAAACAGTTTACATTTATAGTTTTAGGGTTTTTGAATACAACCATTCTGGTTTACTGCAAGTGGCATTTAAATTGTAATACACAGTACACACAAGAGCATACTCATGAAATATATAGAGAGTATATAGTAATATTTTTTGTTTTAACTATTGTCATATACCAGAAGTGTATATGGTGTACCACACCACAAAGATATAATGCATAGAACAATAGTATATTGTATGTAATATTTGGAGAAAAAGAGCCAAGGGAGCAAGAGAGAGAGAGAGAGATTCAAGGAGGTGAGGCATCCCCTCCTTGTTAAGATAATTACAATCAGCCTCATTGTCAGAGTTAATACTTCACCCAAGCTGTCTTTACGCTATGACTACCACTTAGCCTGTGTTAGCTCACCATCATACATCACACCGCCGCGCGTGTGTGTCTGCCTGTCTGCGTGTGTGTGTGCGCGCGCACGCGCTTAATAGCGTATGTATGTAGGCTACGTGTCTTGGCTTTTATGTGGCGACACGTTGAGTGCATTTGTGCGTTAAACTCTCCGACACCACTCAGCTAAGATCTGATCTGCATACACTTGTGTACTCATTACCTGTACACCAGTGTGTAAAGGTAGGAGACGAAACTCTGAACTGAGGAAAAACAGGCATAGACAGCCAGATCAATAGACTAATACTAATGGAGGACCAGTGATTGATAAAGCAACGCTGACAGCAGAGGGAGGAAAATGCTCGGCCATTATTGGCTGAAATGTCAGTCACTCCTGCCAATGGGGCGCACCGGTGTCATGTCAGACGTGCTAAGGCATCGAGGGGAGCAATGGGCTTGTGTCAACCTCAGCCTCTTTTACATACTGTATAGCGTTCCTCTGTTCTTTTGCGTGTAAAACGTGTGTGGAAATCGCAATTTGCATTTTAAGGAGACCGAAGATGAAAGTTAAATGTTAGGAGTTTGACAGAGCGGTATAATGAGTTATAGTATAACAAGCAAAAAGCCCTCTCGTATCACTGCATCAGTTAAAAGCTTCTATACTTTACCATATTCGAAAGCTTTACTTTTTTACAATCTAGGAATTAATTTATTTCATTTTAAGAAACGTAAACAATTACAGCTGTGGCGAAACGATCGAGGGGCTGGCATCCCTTGGTGCGGAGCAGCAAATAACCTCCAGTATTCCTATAGGAAGACCAGGGCTGGGGAGTGACAGGCAAATTGACGTCCTGTTCAGAGGGCAAGAGATAAATGTTTGATGAATTGGCCAATACTAAGGCCATGATGGCCTTCATATGTGCATAATGGACTACCCAGAGCACACTTCAGATTGCTTGCCAGGATAAGGCCATGTAATGAATGGTAGAAGGCAGTGGGCCTGGGAAAGCCAAGCTCTGGACTGGCTTTAATAAACCTAATAAGAGAGGTGACTCTAGTGGGGGCTACAAAGCTTTTCTGTCTGTCCATCTGTCTAAAATGAATTTCTGTGATGGATGCTGATGTTTAAGACAGTGGCAGATAGCACGATAACAATTATTGCGATTTGCCAGAATAATTAAAAACTCCTGTGTATCTTAAAGGCCCAATCCGTGCACAGCATCCCCCCCCCCTTCACTAACAACGTCTACAGTGCCATACGTACCATGAAACGTCCTTATTTGAATTTTACTTTACAGTTTACTTTTACTCTAAACTGTGGACTTGGCTTTTAAATGTAAATGTAATCTTCAGCGCCATTCGAATTTCATCACTTACAACAAAATGTCATGAAAAAGGAAAAAACCTCTAATTCAAAATGACATTAGAATGAGACACAGCCGACATTAATAGACTGTCGGGATTAACACATAACATGGCATCATCTGTAATGCAAATTAATGCCCGAAATCCCCGCCTAAAGCCCCCCCCCATCATCGCCCCTACCACCTCCACACAGTTCTGATCAGGTCTGTTGCAGCACTGCACCCTGAAGCTATAGTATATGGCCTATACGCATCTGTATATGTGATAGCAGTGAATTAGTCATTATCTAGCTCTATCGGGGGGGGGGGGGGGGGGGCGCGGCGGGGCGGGGGGGGGGGGGGGGGGTGGGGGGGGGGGGGGGGGGGGGGGGGGGGGGG
>JAOEHI010000007.1:2916820-2933270 GCA_025447815.1 Percopsis transmontana | reverse complement strand
CCTCCCCTCTCTCTCTCTTTGTCGCCAGGCCTCAGGTGGCAGTCATTTAAAGATCACACGTCCAGGGCTGGCATAACCCTCCCTGAATGTATGTCAATTCACACAATGAAGAAAGAGGATTACACATCTCCTCCTAGGCAGTGGCAAGTGACTATTAACGGCAATGCAAATCATTAGGGTACGTTCGGGGCCGCCGGCTAATCTCGTCTGTATGTGGGTTCACTCTTAATCTGCTTTGGATATTATGCTAGGCTTGCTCCTGATATCCTTATGTGTAAAAGCAACGCCAGCGACAAAGACGACGATTCAAAGTGGCATGTCAGATTGAACTTTGCATGAGGTTACATCATTTACAAAATTTAATAAATCTATGTTTTTTTATTTTTTAACATTTTTTTTAATATTGAAAAAAAGTTTGAATCTATAAAATGTATAAAATATAGAAGTCACTGCTCATTGTTTGATGTGAGCCTAGTGGGGATAAAAAATGTTAAATTTAAAACAATAATAATACAAAATAAAGAATTGAGGGTCCCATATAGTGTATTTATATAGTATATAGGTTTTGCACTGCACGTCTATTTACCTAACACTTAAGATAGTGTCTGTGTGTGTTTGCTTGATTAACCTATCGTGAATGCTGAAGTGTTTGAGCCATGGACTCAGCCTGCAGACATCCCTGCTATCCCCGCTGAGTGTGTGAGGTTAATATTCTCTCCTATGTCATTAGAGCTGGCAGATAGGCTGATAGCTCACTCACACACACACACGCAACATCAAAGCCACTGTAGTGAGGTCAGCATGCCTTGGTCTTTTCCCCCCCACACACATCTCCCCTTGATTGATGACCCTGGATCAGCTATGGCCCAGGGTAAGGGCTTGACAGACAGCCCCGACAGGTCTGCCCTTTTAAGCCTGGCTTGACCCTGGCCAGTCCCGAGCTTAGGTCTAAGCTCCAACAATGACCTGATGGAGAGACAGAAATGTGCACGAGCAAAGACATGACCGAGGGAGAGAGGTGAAGATACAGGCTGATGTTTGTTATTAAACAGTTGGTAGTGACAGAGAGGTGCCAGCATGTCCGGCCCTGGGGGGCTTGCTTCACTGTAAGGACCAAAACAGACACCTAAACACAGATATCGAGAGAAGCACTTAACAAGTGCCCATAGCTCGTCTATGAAATATTTCTTTCTAAGAACTTGTCTTCGTGGGGGTGTTAGGTAGCTTGAGAAGTGCTATGCTATATGATAGTCTAAATATGCTACAACATAGCATGAGAATTATTGAGAGCAAACACATGTACAGTATGCCATTTGAAATAGCTTCAGAGCAGAGAATGGAAGGTTCATGTGGAAATGCCCCACTCTTTTAGTGTCAACATACATAGTTCCCAGACTGTACTGCTCACACAACAGCCATGCTTCATGTGAATGGTCTTATTGACAGATTAGTTGCCTCTTCACATGACAAACGCACTCCCTCCCTCTCTCTCTGAGAGTTGAAGCTGAAAATCAATTCACTGATGGGATCTTGGTGGGCGCGTGCATCACGGCGATCCAAACAACACTCACACAGCCTTTTATGTGAACAATAAAATCACAAATGCTATGCAAGGCATAGGGATCGGGCAACCATTTAACCAGCCATGGCACACTGTAATTGGTATATTGTCATAGGTCATAGGTGAACAATGGCACGCTATTATTCATATCGCCGTATATCCATTACAATTGGCAGAAAATAAAGCTGTATTGCGCATTTATGTTTTGTGTAACACGGCATTCCGGTTTATTAAAATAATAAAACAGCCGTGTCTGCATGTTTCAGCGATGTTCTGCCCGATTAGATGCACCATTGCATGTGGTTAGGTTTGGCTTTACAAGCACGCTGAACAATAAGCGATGGATGTTGCCATTTGTGTGAAGGAACTGTGTTAGATGGTTTCAGGAAGGATCCCTCAGCAGTGCGCCAGGCCGAGCAAGGCCCTGTCATTACAGTGCTCAGGCTCGAAGCTGTCATCATCTCCCTGAGAGAGGCATCCCGCATTACGTTTGACTGAGTTCAACTGTCAACTGCCAGCCATTTGTATGCTTCAGCATCCACCTAATAGCAAATAATCACTACCCAGAGCCCCTCTTCGTGGCAAATGATCAATGTTGTCTTGATGTGTGATAGATGACTCTGCCACTGTTATGTCCAGGCGCACATTAAAAACCACCTCGATGAAACGCCTGTCAGCCGCGATGTGCAGCGCACAAAACACGCACGCGCCGGCCCGCCGTGCGCGCTCTTGCAACAGGCACATGAACGCTTGTGAGAGAGGACACTAATGTGCTTCTATTCGCAGGAAGCTAGCCCCTCGATACAAGAACCCAGAGTCCCGTCCCTTCTTCCGGGCTAGCTTTGGTTCCACCAAGTACTGCCAGCAAAACAATATTTTTAAAAAGAAGAGACATTGGATTATTCTATTCATATTCTGTGCAATAGTATCCACCACTGTATATGCCCTACAACCTCACTATTTTTTAACAAAAGGTACGAAGGTGTTTGACGTTTGATCGTAACACCTGTCACGCAAACTGGTGTTTCAGATTAAGTAATCAGTCCATAAGGTAGTTAACCTGTTCCATTATTTGTTGCTAGTGTGTCCAGTTACGCTTGTTTGTTCCGTCTATTACCATCCTCTCTCTCCGTACCTGTAACCTCATAGTGTAGTTTTTGCAATCATTGCTCTGAAAGTGTTTTGTTTTTTGTTTCTTTTTTGGCTTCTGGAGTTGTTACTCAAATGAGTAACAATTCTGGAGTAAATTGATATGGAATTCATTATTTGATATGTTTATGCTCAGTTACGTTCCTCTTCTTATATATAAATAAATAAATAAATATAAATACACTATATTCATGAAAATACTGTTTATAGCAGCCGATACGGGAGATTTTGAATGCAGAAAGTTAGTTCCACATCGACTGCCTCATTGGTCAGTCCTATAATATGACCTGCATTTGATAGGTAAACAGGATTACCCTCTCACACACTGTACACGTTACCCTACACTAGACAACTTTGAAAAGACTCTGAAAAGACGTTTAAAAGACTAAAGTTTTTAGTCACAGACTATGATTTTGCAAGACTGGGGATCTTGCTGGGTCACTATTAGCCAAGACTAAAAACGTATGATAATATTAAACACGGTTGATTTTATCGGAACGCCAAGATGAGAAAAGGACTGACTTAAGACATACTCTGATGGCCGCCCTTACACCAAACGATCGAGATGACGGGAGCGCGCCACAACTCTAGCAAAACTCGTGATTTTATCCCGACACTTCTGTCTGCGACAGTGAAACCTTAGAAGTCGTTTGATGTAGGGGCGGCATCATTCAGCGACACCTGGAATGCTTTGTCTTCTCCTCTCTCTCTCACTCTCTCTCTTTCTCTCTCTCTCACACACAAACACACACCCATACTCCCATTGCCTCTCAGCATTCAGATTAAAATGCACAGCAATCTTTGATCTCTCACTCGCTGACAAAAATCCTTTCAAGCCCCAACATTTTCCTGCAAAGGTAATTAGTGCTAATTAAAAAGTTTTGAAGGCAGTCTGCGAGTGCTGTTGATGCCGCCGCTGTTCCTGCTCAGCCTTGCCCTCCGTCAGATTACCCATCTAGACCCCCTCCCCTCCCATGGTTCTGCGGATGTTCACGTCAGCTGTGTTCCTGCCTCTTTCGCGGGAATGGATAATGGAAAGGTCCCATTATCCGATTGCACCAGGAGGAAGATCCATGGAGGCCCTGCATGGGGTCTAACTGGTGTTTCCTTTCCCCCCCACAACAAACCTGCGATCTGCGAGGGTTCGGTGACACGTGTTACTGATGCAAAACACCACGTATACAACATAAGACTTTAATTGGGATATCCCAGCTTGTGAGGCTGGTAAATGTGTAATTAACTTGGTAGGGGATTCAATTTGCAGAAAATGTCACCGTAGAGAAATACATGAAATATAAATGTAGCATTTGACACAAACAAAATGAGTCTGATGTGCCATTGCGTGATGGCAAAACAATAAACATTTGTCACTGAAGACTTTGCCTGTTTAGTGCAATTCCCATAATCTGAATGGTGATAAAACTTGAGTATCTATTCGAGTCTAGAACTGCTATCATTCACCATACTGCCGTACTGCTTTCATCAAGCCATTATTATGATATAATTAGCTGTCTTTCCAGTGTATTATTAAGTGGCTTGCTAAGTGTCAGGTACAGAGGCGTCTCAGATATGACACACAAAAAGCAATATCGTTGCACAATGTTTCAAAATGATAATTACATAATCTCAGCATGGAGAACAGGCAGAGAAGTGATAATTAGACAACTATTCATGCCAATTAAAGCCTCAAACCTCCAATTTCTTTTCCATGTTAATATTGAGCTCACTGCCCTCCCATTCTGCGCATAATACAATTATAACGGGAAAAATAAGATAGAGGCTCCAAAGAGAAATCAAAGTTACTTTCTGGGTGCTAGAAGGCGGATTTCATGGCAAAGAATTTAGCTAGATAGGCATGCAGAATTCTTAAATTACAAGGATGCGAGCTGAATGTTTTCCATTACATCCCTATGAATAGGCTTGGTGACTTAAATGTAGGTGTGCCTACAAGACAAATGACAGAAAGGGGGCTTGTACAAGAAAGTTATTGATTTGACCTTTGGAATAGTTCTCTCTTTCATCTTTGTTGTTTTTGTCATGTTTTACACTATGCGAGGATATAATAGAACATGTCACAAACCACGAGTCCGTTTGAAATAAATCTCGGAAGCCATCGGCTATCTGTCTGACGACGATATACATCTGGGGGTAAGGGCCAATATTTTTGTTGTTCCGGTGTAGCCAGTGGATAACGGATATCCGGGCAAAGACTTCCTCCAGAATATTGGATGTTTTTGTATAGTGCCAATCAGAAACTCGAAGGTGTAATACTCCAAAATGATTTCCCCATTCATTTCAATGGGGAAAAAAGGGCTGAAAAAATTTGAAAACAAAAGAGGGATTGCAAATATTTTAACCCCAGCACTACACGGGATCAGGACTGACAAGTCAAGAGTTGGAGCTGTGTCGATATGTCAAAAGCTCTAGTAGAAGAAACTGTGCCAAAAAACGGGTGGGATAAAGAAGAAAAAAAAGAAGAAGAAGAGAATAAGACTTAAGTAAAACAGTACTGTGATTGCGTCAGTGCCACAGTCCCACTAACAAAGCCTGTCATTGTTCAGTCAGAGGATTTCATTTTCTAAAAATTCAGAAGGGCAAGTGAAATTACAATTACAAACGCCCTTAAACAGCTACATTTTACGTTAAAACTGATCATATTGCAAATTGTGGTTTCTCAAAAAGCGTTTATACTCAACTAAATATCATTCTGGGCATCTTGATGCCATGTGGTAGGTCTGGCCAGAAAGCCTACCTGAACTGGCAGCCTCTCTGTTTTGAAGATGACCTTTCTGTCTCTCTCTCTCTCTGAGGTTTCCTGACATGACAGCTTAAAGGGAGCTACTGTATGTGATAGACAATCTGCCTCGTGTTAACCACCGACACTGGTGCGGCTCCTTCAAAAGGAAAGAGAAAAAGAAAAAAGAGAATAAATCTTGCCCACTTTCTCTCTCCTCTGTCTTCCTTGTCTTCCTGCTGGCCCATTACCTTTACAGAGTGAAGCTCATTAAAGACGGCAAGTCGAGTCAAATCTTTCTGTAATTCAGCAGAGGTGAATTGCTGTCAACATCATTAACCGTCATTTCCCCCCAACTCACTTCAGTACTTATGAAGTGTTCTTTATTGTGTAATGATCCAAATCTCTCCTCTAAATCGCCCCTCTTCAAAGGCTTTTGAGGACGTACCACCCATACTGCCGGTCGGCATGTCAGAAGGGCAGATTAAACATGGCTCCATCATTACGGCCTTCTTTGTGCTTAAATAGGGCCGGCGTTTCATTCTGCAGTGGATCCAGCAGGTAACATTGCTCAGATGTAATAAAGTGGAAGAAGAACTGCCAAAGGAAGCGTTCAAAGAATATGAGGCACAGCCCAATCAGCAATAATTGCGTGCCATTTTGTGGTGGTTTTCAGCATAGCAGGTCTAGATCTTAGACAATCACGTTCTTCCCTCCCTTTCTGTATTTCAATGGTGTTTACTGATAGCTCACTGATCTCATTAGACACCATTGGCCAGGCTGTCTCCATAGCTAATTATACTGAGAGCTGGCCTGCTTGTCATGCTAGGAGATGTCTCCTCGGCCCTGTCTTGGATAGGGCCCCCGTTGCGCTCCCGCCATTGTGTGTCCCCCGAGCGGCCAGCATCATGCTATGAGATGTCCTCCAGGCCTTGTCTTGGGGAAAGCGGCTTTTGTACAGACACCATTGTGTGTCCCCAGCACGGAGCACCCTGCTAGCTAGACCCACAGAAAGAGTGCGGCGGGGGGTGCTTCTCAGGGCTTTAAGACCTACAGTAAATCTTCAAACAATTTAGACAAACAAAAACGGCCGCTGTGCCGGGGAGCAAGGAGACACGGAAAAACAGATGAATAAGCAACGTCAATTACTGGGGCTTTGACCTGCGAGCCCCCCACACCATGGCGGCATTTCACACCAAAGTAACCCAGATTGGAGCTGACACATCTGGAGTGGAAATACTGACCCCTCACAAGGCTAGCTGTCCCAACTTAGGAGAGGAGAGATTCAGAGAGGGAATCGGGGGAGGAGGGGTGAGGAACTACATAGACCAAGGCCAGGGTAGAGGGGAGGTGAGAAAGGGGCTGGTATGAATAAAAAAAACACGTATAATAGGCCCTGGTTTGTTTCAAAGTGAGACAAAATGGCTCAATTTGAGCACTTAGGCCATCGGAATTGGCCAGGCTGATGTACAAGAGGAACATGCGAGGGGACAACCGCATCAGGCCACTGATAAGTAGCCTATAAGGAGAACAAAGCTGGATGTCCAACAGGCTTACCAGTAAACTTGAGTGGGATTGGACACTCTTAAAAGCTTGTTTCAACCTCCCCTAGGTTTCATCCTCCAAAAAGGTGCCGTTCCCCACCCCAAACTCCTTTCAATTGGGGAGACAAACCCTCCCTCCACTTTGTGAGTAATAACAATAGATAAATACACACGTGTCTCATATTTGTTCAACACATAGCATGTTGCTCTATAGAATGAGATAGCTCACACAAATACCTATTCTCTTCAAATAAACTGTAAGTGTAAGAAGTGTTAGCCCTCACTTTGCACTCTTCCACGTACTTTTAAAAGGAGATTTTTTTCATTATTACTTTGATTGAAATGCCAAGAAAAAGGGTGTTTCCAAAGGTGAGAAGAGATCACGCAACCCTATCACGGTTAGTCAATACAGCGTTAATTAATCGAATAACAAACTGCTCTGAAAAACATGGCCCTACCTGACAAGAAGGCAGTTGCAGTCTAGCAGTAGCATAGCGGCACATTGACACATCGGAGAGAATCAGGCGCTGGGTAGAATCTAATCCTAACCACTTCCCAATTAGCCGGGGTAAAGCAGAAAATATGTCTCAGGTTCACAGACCAAGCGTGAAACTCCATGTTATGACATGGCATACAAAACAGTACATTTCTTTTTATAGTTACAAGTGTTAGGGGCAAGAATTCGAAGTGAAAGCAGAAGAAGAATAGAAGCAGAAGAAGAAACGGCACGCCTTTTTTGGTGAGACTGCACTTTGAATTTGTCATACTGTATTTAATGGCTTTTTATTGGACTATAAATTTGTGTAAGCAATAACAAAAGAAAAGGCCACAATAACGTAAGCAAAGAAAAACAACACATTGCATTTACCATTGAAATCATTTAGACGCAATCAATAAAGTACAAAAACATCTAATCAAAAACGTGTTTTAAATACAAATCGCATTTACACTAATTAAAATCTTAGCTAGTGTTTTGTCTTGTACTAAGGCTTAAAATAAATGTTTCAAGACAATTGGCAAGACCATGTGACTTGATTTAAGACAAATTGACTTGTTTCAAGGGAACAAGTCAAGTTCTTTCTTACTCTGTTGGCAGCCAGATTCATGTCTTTAAATGCAAAAATAAAAATGAGGAATGCTTACTCTACTGGCAGGGTGCTTTTTGCAAGAATGTTTCAAAACACTAACTTAAATACACTAAAGTACGTTATAAGGTTTAGACCGATATGCATGGTACAAGACTTCATACCTAATAATGACATCCACTTCTGCAGTTAAGATGACCATTATACTAATGCTCTAAGTAATTTCTAAGGTAAGTAATATCGACATTATGGACATCATTAGCAAAGGTTACGATATCCAAAAGGCAATTTTCTCCCAGTGAGTGAAGCCGGAAATGGTATGACATACACTGGGGATGTCAAATGAAGAATTGGTACGTCTGTACATAAAAAAGTCCCCAGTATATCACAAAGTATTTAACCCATTTAAAAGCACTGCATGCCTGACTAAAGTATGGGACTTAAGTGTGAGCACCATTTCAAACAATGGAGCCCCTTACATCTCTACATGTTTCCCCTGATCCCAGCCACTCAAACAGGACGATAATGGCAGTCAGTCAGTCATTCGCCTTTGCAAATGGAAATCTTGGGAAAAGGTGGAGACGGGGATAATTTTAGCGAGTTGACACACATTACAACAGAGAATTTCAAAAGAGGATGGTGGAAGCTTTCAGGTCAATTAAAGTGTCAGGCCTGTCAGCTTGCAATGAAATATATACCATTGAGGAACATTTTACTGGAAGGATAAGATACAAGGGGTGTGAAGAAATACTGTTTAACCTAAAGGACCATACAGGAATATCACAAATTGTGGACTAAAAAAATAGCACTTTGTCAAAAAGAACAGACTACACAGGGCAGTCACATGAACATAGTTTTTAGTTCTTCATAGTTTTGTTGATTTTTAACCGACTTGTGATTTAGAAGCTAGTCATTGGTATAGTACAATTAATTGTAAAAAAAATGAAAAATGCAAATGTACATAGTTTGGGTCACTGTATTGCCTAACCATATGGCACAAATACAACAAATTATTTAAGGTTGTTGAAAAACAAATGCTCCAAATAAAATCTGAAACCCAAAATGTATGTATGAAAATAGGTATACATTTGGTAAAAAAAGAAAGAAAAGAAAGCATACATCTAATTCCAAGCTAGGATAAAAAAAAGTGAAAAGGGTAAAATGCAAAATGACAAGAGGCAAATAATCTACCCGCAACCCCTTTGCGTTTCCTTAACTCCTTTTATATTCCTTCGTCCAAAATGTAAATGTCCTTGCCCTCTGTTCAAGCAGTAAAATACTAACCTTGAAACACCGAGTGACAGGGAGAATTATGGGTTATTGTAGTGTCAGAATGGGAGACAGCTGTATGATGAGATTCTGTGTCATTTAGACAATCAGAAACTTAAGAGGCAGGGTGACACTTCTCTCCCCCTCCAGCCGACAGGGCTCCTGACATGGCTGGTGATAATTTCCAGGAGACAGAAAGAGAACAAAAAGAGAGAGGGGATGGGGGGGGGGTAGCACAAATGAAAATGAAAGTCACAGAAAGGTGTGATTTCTCCTTTTCCATATTCAGTGTGGGGCATTTGATAGCCCCGCGTGTTGCAGTCATTGCAGGGAATCAAGACGAAACACCCTCCCCTCCTTACACGTCAGCCTGCCGGGCTGATAAGAGGTGTCTGAAACTCTGTATGAGATTAATACTTACAGGGTGGGAGAGGGACTTTTGATTTCTGTGTGGCAAAGCATCAGTACAAGGCTAGCCACAGTGGGTATACACTTAAATCTGACATCAGGCATGTGCCCTAAAGAGCATTAAATTATATTACTTACAATTTATTTAAGGAATGGAGAACAACAACATTACAGTAGAAGTAGTTGTCAGTTTACGCACGTTCCCTCATGTTAATGACGAACAGGAGATAAAGGAATGTAGGATGTGCCTGTCACCATAATGAATTCAATAAAAGCAACATTGTCTGTTTTGTCACATTTCAAACGTGCTGACATGTAATTACTGTTATTTGTAGAAATAGCCTTCATTATCATTTCCAAGGGCCCTTCCGTTCGAGCCACTGAAAGGGAACTCAACCACCTTAAATCGCACACTAATGGAAACATGCTATGCAATCACAATGGACCATACTGCACCATATGCCAAACTGTATTAGAGACAGCAACGTTTGCATAGCTCTTACAAGCTGAACGTTACACTATTAACATAAGATTTAGTGAAGTTTCACACCCTAAAACATAATTTTAAAGGTCCCACATCGTAAAAATAAATTTTTTTTTCAGTTGTGTGGTCAAGTAAGTGTGCTGTCTGAAGGGACCTGGCATGTTATTTGTAATACAAGCCAGACAAAGCGCAAGTTTGAAAGGTTAAAAGTCTGCCCAAAATTGGAAAATGGAATGATATGGGCTTTCAAAAGGCTATTTCTAGAATAGAATAATCTAGAATGAACAATGGGAGCAGTAATCATTACAATCATTGTTGTCCTCATTATTATCACGAGCACAGCACTGTTGAAATACTGTAGGTGAACGATTCCATTGTCAAAACTAAACGCCTGAGGCCAAACATGAACTGTCGTAGACAGCAGGCCGGATAATGCCCTGAGCAGACAGACAGAGAGAGAGAAAAGAGGGAGAGATACAGAGCAAAAGAGAGATTCCACTCCCTCTCCTTTTTCTTCCAGCCTCTTTTTTATTATTCCCTCCTATTTTTTTTCTGCTCTCCGTTCTGCAGTTGTGTGTCCTGACCTTGCAGCTTCCATGGCCCATCCATCTTTGGCTGCTTAGCCATTTCGCTGGCTTCATACTGCGCAGATTAACACAATTCATCACCACAATCATCCTCCATTCATCACCCTTTCCAATGAATGTTTTGACATCCAGTTAATTTTCTGCTGATGATTTATCAAATTATAATTACCATGCTCTGAAGGGCTCATTTATTATGTTGATACATGATAATGATGCCAAAGTGGATTGAATTTTAAGTAAGTTCTCCCTGCGATTATAACATATGCATTATTGTGAATAATGCCGTGCGATTTGCTTCTTTACGGCCTGGAAACTCCTGACACAGTCCTAATGTTATAATAATCAATGCAAAAAAAGGTAAAAAAAGAGAGCGCAAAGGAGAGACTGTTAATTCAATTTTTTTTTACAGAATAAATTGTTTAGCTTGGGAGCAGAGAGCATGAAAAAGTTCAATTAGATTCAGAGCTCCCATCTTGGATGCTCAGTAATTAAAGAGTGCACTAATTCAATCAGGGCTGGACCTGGGCACTGGGAGTTGGGCTGTTTCTTAATAGGTTATAGGTTATTTCTCACATACTGGCCACATGGGCACTTCATTAGCCTTCTGCTTAACAATTCACTCAGCTTTTCAGCCTCATTATTATCCAGGTTTATTAAAATCCAATGGCCAACTATCTGTTTCTATTACTGAAGAGCTGACCGGCTTAATGCACTGGGTCACTGTTAAGGGCAAATACGCCAACTGCTAACAGGGTGCTATTTTCTGTCCTAGTAGTGGGAACAAAAAGAGTTGTGGGTGCATAACTAAAAAGGCATGGCCTTTATAATAAAGCTCAAATGTGTATCCAGTTGCCCTCAACAACAACCACAGAGCACTGAATCCAACTAAAAGTGGACTTTATTCGGTCAGATTTTTTGCACAGGCAATGTCATTTGATCCTTCGACCTACATGTAGACACCGAGCTAAATCACTGGTTAAAAGATGGAGGCGGTTTATGTGGACTGCAGTGCATTGTGGGGCAGAGGCAGCCAGCTCAGGGAGATGAGGGCTTCGAAGGTGTGAAAGGTTATTGAATGCCGGAGAATTCTCCTGGCGGCGGAAGCATTGTTTACAGCTATCTATTTTTTTGACTCTTTGCCCTTGGGCTGTGGCCCATAAACAGTGTTTCTACCACCGCCCCCACCCCTCCCCCCCTCCTGCCCCCAGCCCCACCACCACCACCTTCCTCCACAACCCGGCTAGTGGTGAGCACAGAGAATAATTGTGAGCCCCCCTTGGATGTCCCAAAAGTGAAAGATGTGTCTGGTAAGGGAGAGAGGTCAAACATGAGCATGGATATTTATTACATGCACTGCAACCAGATGGAGGCGGCCCATCCATCAAGCGGAGCTGTCATGCTGGTCACAAACGTTTCCCATAAAGATACACCCCTCTCTCTCTCTCACTCTCTCTCTCTCTCTCTGCCTGCGGAAGCAGGAGGTCGGCCCGCATGGGAGAAACGGCCGAGGTGCAGGGGGGCGAGAGAGCGAGCAGGATCATTTTTGCGCAGTTAGGAAACTAGTCAGGATTAGCACAACCGATGCACAGTTTGATTATCTTCATAGGAATCCATCTGTCTAGTGCTATCCACCCCCACATTTAATCAAGTAGGCCTTAAGTATTCTTTTTAAAAACAACCTTTATCAATACTACTGTGGCCAGCTGGGTGGACATGGTATGGGAGACATGCGGGCAGGCAGCATGGAGGGAGATATTAAAAGAGTGGGGGGGCCGGGGGTTTAAGAAAGGGCGTTTCTGACACTTGCTCCCTCATTCATCAGGCCCTCATAGGCCCGTCGGTGACAATGAAAAGATTTCACAATACAGCAGCAAGAGAAACTCATCGGAGCCCCTCATCCATCATGCTCAGCCCGCTAGCCGTTCCGCTGACCTAATCTGTGATGCCTCGCTGCTCGCACACCCGCTCCCTTAAAGGCAGCCTTCATTACTGTGGGGGAGAGCAGGAGATAGGGGCCAGGGGCCAAGGGCCTCGAGGAAGGGGCCACGGTAGTCAGACATATACTTGGGGTGCATAAAACACTATGGGACTAGCCTACTGTCACAACCACCCAGTGAAAAGCCAATAGCAGGCTTAGCTTTAAATAAATAATCAAATCTAAAAGATAGATGAAGGAGAAAGGGTGGGGGGAGAGGGGGGGAGGGGTTGCAGGTTGATGTGGTTTGATGAGCTCTAAAAACATCTAATCATTAGGGAAATGTCAGTCTTACAATCTGACTGCTGTTCCATCCATCCATCAAGTGATTAGCCAGCTTGTTACTGTCACAAACAATTTCCATGTCAATAGCAGACACAACCTGGATCAGATATGCCAAAGTAAGAGCGGCAGTAAAGGGGGGACTGTACCTGAGATACCATCTTTGTGTCAAAGAACGGCCATTTCTTCCCTCCCTTGTACTTTCTTTCTGTCCCTCCTTCAGCTTCCCTCTTCATCCCCCCCCCCCCCTCCCCTTCTCCACTTGGGGTTACACTACCAGTTCCGTGCTGCTGAATGTTAGTTAACAGAAAGGGGTGGACAGAGTCAGGCTGTCTCCCTGACCCTGGGCCACGGTTATTATAGAGCTCTATTCCCCAAACCCCTGCTCTGGGTCTGGGGCCAGACTGTGCTGCCAGCTCCCCCTCTTATCTCTCTAACTGTCCTGTCCCCAGACCCGGCTGCCCGCTGCCTAATGGAGCCTGCCTCCACGGCGAGGGACAAATTCAATCAAGCACCTCTCTAAACATCTTGAAATAACATTGTTTCAGCTCTGTAGGTAAGCTAAACATTGTAGCCATTGAAATCAAGTCAGCTGTAAGCTACACAATGCATTCCAGCCTCCTTCCTTATTTCATGAAAACAGTATGGAAGTAGGTGTGCTGTAGGAGTCTACAACAAAATTGCCCACACAAGCACCTTTCATTGTGCTCACAGAATGTGTTTTGAGCAATATATCAGATAGGATAATGTACAGTCAAAGTCATTAGAGTCAAGTAAAACCCATTGTACTGTATGTGAAATATTATAGCAGAAATTATATTCTGCTATAATATAGCAATATTTTACATATTGTACTATACATATTGCGAATTAATACATACTGTATGGATACATTTTAAATGTTATCAATACCAACGACCACATTATATTTCTATGGGTAACGTGTACCAAATATATTCCTACTGAAAGAGACGTGTCCTCCTTGCTGTCAGTGTTCACTCATTCACATTTCAACTTCAGATCATTTATTGCATCACACATCCAGCCCTTCGCAGAGAGCTAATTGACAGGCAGGGCTGCCCAGGAAAAAACACCATGGATCAGAATTGATGGAAAATGTTTGTTTAAACTTTACATCAAGACAAATGACAACCGATCTAGATTCAAGCTCCGATAAATATGATATGATATGAGAGATATATATATATATATATATTTATGTGTGTCATTCATTTTTGACAGACTTGCACTCCAATCAAAAGCCCAAAACAGAACTGACAACTGGAAAAACTTTATTTTCTTTAAAAGAAAATAAACAAGGCTGTAAGAACAGTGATACCTTCTATCAGGTAGGCTGTATGTTTTATATCACGGTAATACTATATATCACAATACAGTGTTTTTTTTTTCTCAACTAAGAAATTGTTTACATGTCAAATGCTAAAAAGAATATTTTTTTGCAGTGAACTATTAAATATGTACAGTACAGCTCTGCCTCCAGGATTGCATTTGCCATTTTATCCCATGCTGTGGACAGCATAGTGCTTAATGCACCGGGTCACTGTACGCAAATACGCCAACTGCTAACAGGGTGCTATTTTCTGTCCAAGTAGTGGGAACAAAACTAATTGTGGGTGCATAACTAAGGAGGCATGGCCTTTATAATAAAGCTCAAATGTGTATCCAGTTGCCCTCAACAGCAACCATATGACACAAAAGTATTTCTAGGATTGCATTTGCCATTTTATCCCATGCTGTGGACAGCATAGTGAGTCAAAGGCCATAGCTTTAACCCCCTTGGTAGTAATTCACAGTCAGCAGTAGAAAAGGCACAATGACCCAGGTCAACAAACACCTAAACCATCCATGCTACTTTACCCATGGGGGGCCCTATCTTACACCCGGCTCAAAGCAGCGCAAGGCAGCGCAAAGCAGCACCAAGTGCAACCAATTTTTCCATTTTCGGATTTCTGTCATTTACGTTATAAAAGGTAGTGCTGTTTAGGAAGAGGGTAGTCCTCAAGTGTTTGGACAATTTAACTGGTTGGCCTGACATATTAAATGAACATGCTGACAACCTAACTGTGCTGCCAATAAATATTTCCATTACTCTTATTGTCACAGAGAAAATAAAAATATGACGACGAGGTCAGGTAAAGAGTGACAAGGCATTAAGTCCCTATCAGCTGCGCTCGTTAACACAGATAGATTCTCATGAAATAGAGTGACATGCCATTGCCGCTGCATTTACTCACGAAGTTTGCTGAAAAGTGTCAAATTATGAGAAAAAAGATGACATTTTATAGAGCTAGATGGATATATTAGATACCAGAAAATAAAATAAAATGAAAATGGACAGCAGTCTACATCTTTCCATATTAAGTAGTACAGGGTCTAGTGGAATTGTCTTTGTTTAACTAGCCAGAGTAAATCTGTTGCTCAAGTGTTTAAAGCACTGTCAATATCCCTCACAGGAAAACAATTGCTGTTCAAAGCAACAATGTTGTGCCAACTAAGCTGTTTAACTCCACCCCCGACATTACAAGCCAGTGGATTCCACATCAATGCGAGGACGAGAAGACAATTAACCAAAGGGAGTTTAACCTGTCAATCAGGTCAACCTATCACGCTGGCACTCTTCGGCCCGCCTCCCTCTTAACTCCCTGCGTGATATGCTTCTGGCATTTCGGATGGCTGGACTGACAGCTTTCCGGATCCAGGCGCTGGGAGGCGCCTCCGTGAACGTTTAGGACATGAGAGGGAAAGATTGGGGTGGACATGGCGGGGAGGGGGGGGGGAGCACAGGGCATGCCAGAATTTGGTTATTTTGTCCTAATCGGATTTTAGAGCAGCAATTGAAAATACTGAGGGGTTTTGTCATTGTGTTCAACATAATCAATAGAAGATTTAAGAATAATACCCAAATTAAGGAGTTTAGGTGAAGTGAAGGGAGAGAGAGAGAGAGAGAAGAGAGAGGATAGGTGCATGTAGGCAGAAATATGGGCTGCACCTCTTGGCCATGTGTCCCATTACTTTGCTCTCTACTTCCAGGCCTTTTGGATTCCATACCGTTCTGTTAACCATCAGCAATTATCTCCCTGTCAGTGCTAAAGGTAACAAATTTCCCCCCATCCAGCCAGCCGCTATCATCCTCTGGACACCAGCATCATCTGACAGCAGCTAAATCACGCCAGCCAGCCAAGACTCCTGACAGACAAATGCACTACCTTGGAAAACCTGGGCCCATCACTCTCAGGCGAAGGCAAAGGGGGGGGGGGGGGGGGGGGGGGGAAAGGTGGGGGGGAAAATAAAAAAAACGGCGGGATCCGGGGCCCACCCCGGGGGTCGGGGCGGGGGGGGGCCGCCCAGCTA
>JAOEHI010000007.1:2901671-2916810 GCA_025447815.1 Percopsis transmontana | reverse complement strand
CCCCCCGCCCGCCCCCCCGCGCCGGCCCGCGCCCGGGCGCGCGCGGGGGGGCGCGGGCCCCGCGCCCCGCGGCCGGAAAAGGCAGGTGGATGGAGGAAGGGAGAGTCTACCTCTGTTGACCTTACACTTTTTTTCCCCTTCAATTTCTTTTACTCAGAGATGGACTGTTAGGGTTCTGCAAGGCCCCGTTCCAAGAAAAGGATCATTGCGAATGAAGTTTTTATTGGGTCTGGTGTTCCTTTTCCATTACAGTAGATACAGGTTTTACTGTTATGCAGATGGTGGGCTGAATTTTCCACATAACACCCAAGAACTGCTAAACAACACTTGGAAAAAGTGCCCAGTGGCAAAATTGTTTGGGTATTTTTGTTTTACAGTTAGGAAAGTAAAAATTGCGTTACAAATGCTTGGGTGGTAATTAAAAAAAAATTGTGTTATATGGACTTTATTGGCAAATTCTTGTATTGTGTGTGTGTGTGTTATGATTGTGTATTTTTTAAGGCAGGATATTTCGATGTAAAAGGACTGGACATGCACATGTCAAATTCAGTGTCTATGTGTTAAAGGGGACCCACAGAAGCTTAACCATGCCCCTTGTGGCCAAAACGATTACACGATTACACCCTGGCACATGAGCCAAGGCTCGTGTCCTGGCATGCACTCAATGTTACTGTACGATGCATGAGTGCATGCTTGCAATTTCAGGAATATGGATAATCTTTCTCTGCATGCTGTTCTCTAGAACACTGATATGCCGTTGAGGCTGGTGTGTCTGGAGAAGGTTAGGTAATCCGTTTGCTTTATTATCAGCACCTGGTTCATTTGCCCTGCCATGCGATTCCATATTGCAGAAGTCAAGCAGCTTTGTTTAGAAACAAGCTGTCCACACGGATATGTCCTTTTTCCCCATGCTGCGCACAATCTTTTATTGCTAGGACTTATACACTGCCCAATAAATGCAATCATATACACGCGTTGTGTCTTTTGCTGTGTCTTTTGCTGTGTCTTTTGCTGTGTCTTTTGCTGCGTCTCTTAGCTTCCGGCGCTCTTCCCTGAGTGATGCTCACTCCTGGGCTTAAAAGGGAGACAGGTGATTAGTGATTGCCCGCACCTGTCCCCCAGTCCCGTGAACCACACCTCCAAACATCCCCTCCCACACACAGACAGGGCTAAACCACGCCCACACTCCCACACAAGCATTTGGAGTTGTTACGTTTTAAAACGGATGCTGGCTAAAAGATAAAAGATGAATAATTGTGCTCAGTTAATGCTTATGTTGAAACCATTCAAAAATCCAAAAATGAATTAACACCTAAACTAAATGGGTTTATTGAGCCTGAGCAAAGTCTCGGATGTATGAGGCAGGGGAATAAATGTCTACGCAGATGAGTGTGATTAATGTAGCGGACGGACAGGTAGGGGTTAGGGAATGGGATGATTCCTACTCTAAATGACATGGCCTTTTCTGAGTGTCAAACACATTTACCGCGGAAGCCATTGGCATGCCACTGCTGCTTAGAATATCACCTTCCCCATCCTCTGTGTCATTTACGAGAAGGGAGCCATATTTGCATTCAGAACTTCGTGTAAGTATCAGACGAGGCGCCGTGGCCTGTGCCAGGTGATGTAGGGGAAAACGTAGGCCTTAACTGATGCGCGGCTTTAACAACTCTCCCTCCCTCCCTCCCTCCCCATCAGCCTGCATTAGCATATTGGTGGTGGCACAGGTAGATTTGTGTCTGAGGCGCCCTGTATCAGGAGGGACGCAGGAACAGGGGAGATGTACCTGACAGTGACCTGTCAAGCCAGATAGGATGTGTTTAACGATAAGCTGTCGGTCTGGTTTCACACACACACACACACACACACACACACACACACGCGCGCGCACACACACACGCGCGCACACACGCAGGCTCACCTCACAGCTTAAGGAGAGCTCAATGACAATTCACAACCTCACCGGTTAGATCTATAGAGGAGGGCGTGGCATCTAATGCACATGCACACAGAAGTTATATCCAAAAGATAACACTAAATGACGACAATTCTAATATGTTGCATACTAATCTAATCTACAACCAACTGTAAAACGCACACATGTAAAATAGCTTCACAGAAAGTGGAACCACTGCCACGATTCTATTACATGCCTTCAGTTACTTTAAAGCTAAAACAATGAAGACAAAGAAAATTCCAACATCTGACTTTGAGCATAGGAACACAGCTGGCATGATTGCTGCAATTTAACACCAAAACAAGCGCAGCAGTGTAACAACAGGGGCCACATTTAAAGTAACAACAAGGATGCAATTGTGGAACAAGCCTACCATGGCGTACTGGTTCGACTGTAGTAATTGGGGGACCACATGCACCATAGTAGCTTGTATGGCAAACACACACACAGGCGCGCACACACACACACAGACACACAGGCGCACACACCAGGCCCCTAGGCAGGATCAATATTTGTTGGGATTGCACCTTGTTTCAACAATGTAAGATTTACAGCAGGCGTGGGGGATTTACACTTTGTCTTCAGAGGAACTCATCAGCGCAACCCAATTACTAACCCCAGACAGGCCGCATTAACATGGGCCCCACCAGTGCTTTATGGCCCCCTCAGCCTGTTCAGGCGCTGGCACCATAACGGACACTATACACTCACAATGTGCTCGCAGGAACGAATCCCGGTCTTTCATTACTCCCACCGTGATTTACTTCATATCATTTCACAGCTATAGACAAAGATAACACGTTGTAAATTACACCCTGTCCTGTCTGCTTGTTTCAGCACCGGGGGTGGGTGGATGGGTGGGGAGGCGATGGGGGGGGGGGGTTATGGGGGAAAAGTGGGGGTGAAAACAGGAGGGGGCTCAGCTGCCGTGACACGGGATACTTCCCTGTCGTGGGTAGATTGTTTTGAATGGCAGCCGAGTGCCAACGCAGCAGGAATTCAAGTGCAGTGGCGGAAATAAGCCTCAAATAATAACGACCGGTTGCTATCAATGTAACAATTACCCACTAAAAATAAATGTAGTGCTGTGAGTTTGGTTTGTTTTATTTTTTAACTGCTCCCAAAATAGGAATTGTGGGTCAATGCGATAGCACAACACCCAGTAACAATGACATACAGTCAGCAGCAACCATCACAATGCTTAGCTGCGGTGAACGGATGCCACTTTCCACCCTCGGGCTATTGGCAGAGAGGTGCTAGGAATCCTCCGGCTACCCCTGTCACCCCTGTGTTAGCTTAGGATGGGTATGCCACTGGCCCCAAATCACAGTCACATCTACAGTGGCAACAATTTCTATCAAAAGCCTCTTACGACCTGTCAATCACTGTGGGCAAGTAAAAAAAACATTTTTTTTTTTTTTTTAAATCAGGCCACTCTGTTGCATGTTTTAATGTTAACAAGGACTATTTTATTTTTACTCAGAGCAATATATTTTTCTGCAGTACAACAGAACCAAAATTACAAGTATCTTATTTTACCATTATTATAGTAATGTTAAAGTATTACAATAGTAGTGCCATAGGATTTCATGTTAGTGATTTTAACATGTGTCTCTGAATGGTGTCACTGAAAAAGACCTTCTGTGGGCTGTAGGAAGCCCCCCCCCCCCTTGTTCTCCCTATAATTTCCTACACCCTCCATCCTATTTCAGCGGTTGATAACCAAGAACATTAGTTTTATGCCACTTGCCAAGCTCAAATGAAAAGAGAGCTAACTTTAATGACACCGCAATTAATCGGCCCAATAGACAGACAGCTAAAAGACGAGATATTGACTTCATTAAGGATAATGTATTATGTCATTAAGTCAGTAGGGTCACCTTGTGTATCATACAGCCCAGTTAATATATTGGCGTTTTCCATGAATAAGATACATTCAAATGTGAGTGATAAAGCTGATGAAAATGCTCCACCCCCACACATGTCTGATATTCAGAAGGCTGGTGTTGGAATCTAGAAGCCTGAAAATAAAGCTTTGCTAGTCAAGGTTTATCAGAAGAATTTGTTTGGACTATTTAATGATTATTATGCTCTGAAATAGCAACACTGTGGGCCTCAATGGCTTTACACCAGAAGCAGGTAATTTTCAAGTATTATAGGGAGAACAGGCCATATTACAGATATTAATATACATGTTAGCGAAACAATATACGACAAAACCAACCAAACAAAAATGAATAAACAAACAAACAAATATGGAGCTACACTAAACTTACATTGACCGTACGTCTAAAAAAACATTACATTCTCCAGTGTACACTGGACACTGTAATAGTTTCTATTTAGTCCACTGTCCAATCCAATGACAATAAAAGGTCAATCTTCTGTCTCAGCACTTGTCGTCTCTCTTTTCTAAGAACTCCCCCGGGAGTATTGAGAGGTACAGGCGCTCTGCTGCGCTTTCCGGCAACCTCGCTAGTTTCTTTTTTTGGGGGGTGAGGCGGTGGTGGTGGTGGAGCGGGCGGGGGCGGAGGGGGGGGCTCTACGATTATCGGCAGTTTCTCATCTAATGGAAGCTCTGCTCATTTGTCATGATTATTGCTGAGTTCTGGCCTGTCGTCGGCAGCTAGAAATCAATGGCTCTGGACTTTCTCTCCATCGTATGGGCAGACCAAACGGCCTGCCTTCGCTGAATGAGGCTTTCCCTCTATCCATCCGTCCTCTCCTCCTAGAGCGCCATTCACTTTTCTCAGTTACTATCTGACTCCCCTTTTCTCTGCTCCTCTTCTTTTCCCTCTCTCTCTCCTAGCTCTTTGTTGTGGTAGTTTCTATATCATGCTTCCAATCAGCACAGGCACAGCTACTCACAACACCTGTTTAAACCAAACGCACATTCGGTAATGGTGTTGGGGTCGTTACTCAAAAAAAGCAATGTACAGTATTACACATTACCCGTTACTTTAAACAAAAGTAATGCATTACTTTACATATTTACTCCCTGTAGAAAGTAATTTGTTACACTATTCCTTATATTACTTTTGTTATGTTAAACCTTACAAATGCCCACATATCAGCACAAATCCCTATCTTAATTAGGAGGACACACACAAGATCTTTCTTTTATGCTCTTTAATAAAATAATACCACAAATAGGGCTTTGACGATAACCGCATTACTGTGGTCATGTGATGTCTACCACGGTGTTGAGCTTATTAGCGTCATCACTGCAATTTAAAAAAATGTTTGTATTAAATTAATTTATTTTTTGGTGGTGAAAGTTACAGGAGTGCTTAGTAGGTATCTATTATTTCATACCTTCAAACCTTCCTGACATTTCACCTATACGGTACTGTATTTGTGTTTAGTAACGCTGAAGCCCCACACTACATACGGCAAGGGATGTCCTGCTAAGCTCAAGAATAAACTGTGTCTAAGAAAGTGTCTAAGAGTGTAAAGTGAGCATATACAAAATATTTCTTTCCAGAGAGTCTCATAATTACACCAATGATGTGCATGGGAAACAGTTTGTGCCTATATAAAAAGTATTTATAAAGATCGCTGATTGTATGTTCCTTGTCTGAGCAACCAGGAAATGCCTTAGCATAACATTGTGCTTGTGAAACATTTGCACGAAGAAGTCATAATTATAAAGATCGATAATTCTAAAGCACTCTGGCATATGGGCCTACAGAAATAGCAGAAACGCGCACAAGACGACAAGATTAAGTAGTACTGTAGGCGTAAAATCTTTAAAAAAAATAAATATAAATAAACTGCGATGATGTGTTGCTTTTTTACCGCGGTAAGAAAAAATCCATACCGTCACAGCCCTTACCACAAAGCTGACAAGCAAAGTCGGTAAAAACCAGCCTAAAGAGCACTTCACAGAAAAAAGTAACTACATAATTGTTTGATTAGTAATATAGGAACAGTAATGCGTTACATTTGTTTGTAACTGTGTTACAAACAAATGTAATGTGATTACAGTAACGCGTTACCCCCAACACTGGCCAGCTGGTAGCGATGTTAATTAAAGATGAGTTACAGAAGGATAAATTAATACATGAAAGTATATCAAGAGTTGAGGTCAAGTCAAGTTAGCTAAAGGTTCCCAGACTTAATCTCTCCTCATAAACCTCCTCCATATGCCATAACTCCAATGCTTGGATGTCAGGGTGCCCCTGGTAATAACTTCTGACTTCTTGGAATATACTGTGTATTTAACTAGTACCAACAAGACGGACCTCTCACCTCCTCATTAAAACCCATACTGGGTCTCTTAATCAGTTGCATCTTCAGTATGCTGCACTGACTATGACAAGTACAAGTCAGCAAGTTCCTCAGTGAACATATCATTATATCATCATCTGTAATGATAACTTCTCATAATAACTCATCTTTGATTATGTGAGTGGTTAGCGGCCCTTTAAATATCATTGGTGTATATTTGTAGAAAATGGGAGTGTGCAATTTAACTTTCAGAGAAACTGCAGAGGACTTCAATTATGTGCCCTTAATGAGGAATACATTACGGCAAAACTAATTGCTTATGAATGTGAAGACACAGATCATGGCGCCTGATGTATCACACATACTGCTGGCAGGGCGGAATGGGGAGCCCGTTTTATAGTGTGGTTTTAAAATTTGCTTCCCAACGCTGATAGTAACTACTCTACGGAGGAATAAAATACAATAGTAATGGATGTGAGTGTTTAAATAAAAAATACAGCAATGTTAAAATGAGTGTCAAAATCAACGCTTGAAATATGATTCTAACCATAACGCATAACACTAGGCAATGTCAAACAGTGTTGCCGTATTAGAAAAGGTGACAAATGTTATTACAAAAGCTTTTGGCCCAGTATGAGACTGAACATACCGTACATAGGCCTACATGTCTGCAATCAATGCAACAGCCTCTCAACTCCTCTTTGCGGTACGAGTTAAAGCAAAGTGCCATTCACACAAGGTCAAGACTAGACTAGACAAGCCTTATTGAATATATTCTACTAATTCATGTAAATGGCCAGGGACGATCCAGCACATTAACTGTCCCCTCTCCTCTGCCTTCGACTTTGTCGCCATCCCACCACTTAACAAGGAAATACAAAAAAAGGACATCTGGGTCGAAAGTCTTTCAACAAAAAAAAAGTGAGAGAAAGAGTCTAGGACAAAGTAGGAGATGAGTTTTAGAGTAGTATTGATGATATATGCTGGCGCTTGCTAGGCTGCTAACACTAGTCCAGAGTCACTCCGGTGCCACCCGGAGAGTGAGTAGGAGAGCTGATGAGTTTTATCACCTCAACAAGCCCTTCCCAGAAACTTCTAATTGACATCTGGGTCTGTTCCTCTGTCCCACACAATTTCCCTTCATGCCTCTCTGCTGCCACACACCTCTCACTGTAGCGCACCCTGGCTCCTCCACCTCCTTCCTTCAGTCTATCTCTCACTCTTTCTCCATTCTACCTTTGTTTTTCGCCCCGTATCCTTCTCTCCCTCCCCCCCACATCTCCGCTTCCTTCCTTCTTTCCGTCCTGCCGTGCCTCGCCTCGGTTGAGCAAGGCTGACAGGCGGATTCCTTTGCTTTTCGCCGTATTAAAGCCACTTTCTGTGCTCTGACAGCCTGCTCTCTCCTGCCACCTCATAGCGACGGCTTCACACTTCTCTGGGCAGCCACTGCCTCTTGACAGACCAGTGTCACTTCCCATCATGCTCTCTGCTGATCGCGCCCCCCACCCCCACCCCCACCCCCTGGCTCTAACACCCCCCCCCCCCCACATCCATCCAACCCCTCGTCGGCAGGCTTGCATGAGCCCACTTCCATACCGGTGCAATTATTTTTTTTGACAAGCCATCCATCAGCCTTAACTTTAAAAGCACTCTCCACTGATATCCATTGTTAAGCCTCCTCTTTTGCTGCGGCTGCCTTCTCTCTCCAGATAGAGCTTGCATGAGGGAGTATGATATCAGACATCACCGGAACCTACCAAACCATGTAAATTTACTTTGTTCTCGGCAACGTTTCCAATTTCACGTCCAATTTTTCGGTACATTATGCGCAGTTGTTGTGCCTAATACAACGTTGTCAAAGCCCATTAGTTTGCTGCCTTAGTGGCTTTTAAAAAACAGGTTGCGATTGGTATTCTATATGCGTGAGGCGGGGCCAATCACGCCATCTGCAGTCAAGCTGAATCCCATTATAATTATCTATTCACTTCTTGTGTTCCGTGGTCGGGGCAATTTGCAGACATTAGCAAAGGACACATGAAAATGTCAGCGTGTCAACGTATGACAACAAAGGCAAAAGGGAGCGCATTTCTGCAAGTCAATACCGCCGCCTTGCTGGTAACGCAAATTTGATGATAATCTAAGAAAATGAATACGGAGGAGAAGCGGCTAGCGGGGCCGAATGGGAGTTTTCTGTCCTGTGTTGAATTTCAGGGCTCTTCCACTTGGCCTACATCTTGCCGTGGAAACGGGGCCACGTCAACAAAGTGCTCTGCCATTACTACTGTCTGGTGCGCTCAAATAGCATGCGTTACATGCGCATAATGAAGTGGGATGCATTATGCACAGCTCAAATGACAGAGATTTTCATTTGACCAATGCATCTGCATGCTTCCCATGTCACCAGACACTAAAAAGGAACCACTGAAAAAGACTACATCTGTTTAATGAGACTCTATGAGGCTGTATGTTAAGAACTGTATATTGTAATAGAGGAACATTATACATTTACTTCCATAAAGGCAATGGAGCTATGTGGAAAGCTATGGGTCCTTCTGTGTTTGTTGCTTAAAATTGTGATAAAATTCATTAAGCAACAAACTATTGCGTTGCACAAAAAATGGATATAATGGAAAAGAGGGGAGAGTCTGTTATGTCAGTTCAAATTTTATGTAAAGGCCCACTAGAGGTCATCTGCCTTGAACTAAACTACATTATACATTATACATATTGTTTGGGACTGTGCAACTTCCTCCACACGACATTTACAGCTGTAAATAAAGGCAAATAAGAAGTGACTAAACTGCCACAGCATGCAGAACGGAGTTTGGCTCCACCGCTATAGAATGAGTGTGTAAACTTTAAGCCAATTGCATTCAAAAAACAACCCTTCAACAAAAAGGAAACACAATTAACAAGCCGATACCAGCGTGTTGTCTGGCTGACTTAATGAATATCAAATTACACACAAACACTTATAAATCATTGTTATCCAACATGTTTTTAATTGATCCCACAATTAAATATGACAAATACTACGTATGGCAAAGCTTGACTTTATTCCTTCCAAAAAGGCACAATTCATCTTTCTCTGTCCCTTACGCGTCATAAGTAATTTCACATTGTGTGTACTGCTAATTAACAGGGACAGGACAGGCATTTTTGGTCCTGGGTAATTTCTTTTGTTTACAGCAGGGAGCCTGCCACTTTAAGTGATTTCTAAGGCTCCTAGGAGCTCTGTTTTGCACCTAAATGCATCTAATTCAACCGTCCCACAAGTTTAGCACTGACGCTTTTGCTCTGTTTGGCACTGTAGTGTACATTTCTGTCCAATCAAAAATAATTATAATGCAATGTTTGCTTTTGAAAACATGTTAAGACTAAACTAATCTAATCCATAGCATTTCCTTTTGTTGCAGTAAAAACAGTGTTCACAGACCATACACATGGTGTGCGTGCTTGTGTGCGAGCACGCATGTGTGTGCGTGTGTGTGTGTAGGTGTGTTGTCGCATGTCTGTTTGTTCGAGCTGCGTTGCATTTAGACCTTGTACAGATGCTGCGCCTTATGCAGTGAAGACACCTGCCTTTGTTGATACCCCTGACTGCTCTGGTCCCAGCAAAGCAAAGCAAGACACAAGCATATGGTTATCAATGATCCAGATGGCTTCTGCTTGTCTCCAGACTGACAACTTTGCTCTTCCATTATCAAACACTAGTAATTAACCATTATGAAGAAGGTGTTAATTAGACATAATGAAACAAATTCTGTTCGGCCCAAGCCTACTATTTGCCAATTACGTGTAATTATAAGCACTAAACGCTGCTAAGACAAGCTCTAATCTCTGCTGTTGGTGAGGCAGGCAGCCAGTCAAGCTATAAAGCTGTGCCTATTTGCTCATCTGAAGAGCGTTTTTTTCTCCCCCTTGTGTCTAAAAATTTGGCGGGTGTAAACCTGCAGCCTTCTGATTGGCCAGCCTGTCAGGGCTGCCGGAGGGAGAAACAAAGAGAGATTCATACTTCCTGGTGACAGTGCCTGGGTGCCTGTCATTCCCAGTGGGAGACGGTTGTTAATCAGCTTGACCCCCTGACCCCTACCAATAATTTCCAACCACCACCGGACTCACTCACCTAGAAGCGATGGACATTTCAGGTTAAATGAAAGCTGTAAATCTGCTTAGAAGCATGAAGAGATGCATTCCCGGATATGGGGGGAATGTGGGCACAGATAATAGAAAGCTAGGAAGAGGAATGGACTAAGAGTGAATCATAGTGACAACTACATAGGCAGAGAGGTGAGTGAGAAAGGCTGTTATTGAGAGTATGACATGGAACACTGACATCGCCAATACGCCTTTGTTGCCAGATAAGACTTGAGGCACAACTAGCTAAAAGTGAAGTTAGCATATGAGCAGGCCAGCCAGGACCATCAACAACAACAACAAGTAATTGTGAAGTGAGAAGAAAGATGATACAAATATAAAGTGATATAAATTAAACTGCAAACAGCATCAGCAATAAATTATGTCCAAAAAATACTGTAATTATTGTAAATACTGTATTGCTTGCATCACTGTGATGGTCTATCAAACAGAACAACAACTGATGTACTGTACATATAGTACCTGTAAAGTAAAGCAAAGTGTTATCTTTGCTAATAAGGCATATAACTGAATGTGTCTCTGTAAAGGAATTACTAAATTACTTTTCACTGTACATTAATTCAATATCCTAAAAAAAAAAAAAAAAACACAAAAAGGAATATCAATATGGAGGGAAGTATAACTGCCCTCATGGGGCAGTGCTTTATAATCAATATAAGATAAACACAACGAAGACAGCATATGACATTCCAGTTAATATTTCCCTGAGTAGTTTTTCTAATCTTGCCGAAAGAGGATATAATTACTTCCCCCTGGAGCTAATGTAGGATTTAGCTGTGTTCTTTCACAGCATGTCGGGGACAATGTCTAAATGCTAAGATGGCATCACATGGAGAGAAAAAAAACCTGCATTCACACAGACGAATAGTACCTGTCTCTCTCTGAGCAATTTATTTCTAAATAAATAAACACAGTGTAACAAAGACAAAAGGCTGATACCAAACACATATGGTTAAGTACTTACACATACTGTAAGTGCATCTCCTAGCTTACTATAAAAATTAGGTTAAGGTTTGCTGTTTACATTTGTTTTAACATAGTTATGGAGAGCATCCTGATAAGCCATATTGTATATGCATATTGTAAATAAAAAAATTGTTTGTAGTTTATAGATTCCTATGAATCTAGCAGGAGTTGAAATAGGCAGCCAGAAAAATATATATTATATATAGGGGAAAAACAAATTCCAGAATGTAGAACTATCATCTTTCAGAAACCATACTGTACACCCCTGCACCAGTCTGTCATCTGTTTTGGCCTGGTGTTGAGTCTAAATTCCACTACAGTCCAATCTGCAGTAAATTTGTGTGTCACTGAAGTTGTCCTAATTAAAGAGGGTCTTGCCTGTAAAAGATTAAAGGAGACCGTTTGTCAGTGAAGTTCGTCATTTTTCTAGAAAGACGCATCAACAAAATAAATCATTTACAGTGAAGTGGTAATTATAGAGGCCATAACTTAGGGCCAGCCCTCGCCCATAATTACTGTGGCTTAGTGTAATCAACAGCACTTCATATGCTCTGAGCTGGAAAAGTACTCACACACACCCCACCCAAGAATTCGCGACCTCCCATCAAAACACATGACTTAGTAGACAGCAGTGCACAGATGTGTGAGCGAGGAATGAAATGATTATCCCCATTAACGAGGTAAAGCCCATATTTAGATCCTCATAAAGTCCTGTCAATAAACCTACAAGCACTAGCTCTATAAGCTACAGTATATCCATACAATAAACCCCATATTAGGTTAACCAACTGTATACTGATAATACTGACGTAACATTTTGAAAACAGGAGTCATACAACAGTATATATTAAACCTCTCCCTAGTATGCAACAGTATATACCAAACCTCTCTCGAGCATGCATTCGCATATTCTAAATCTCTGTTTATTTGTTTCAGACGTAAGGGCATTCATGTTGTTAGTCTGTAGAACAGCAAGTCTCTTTCCTGTGCAGCTCATCTGCTCATAGAGCCATGTAGAGGGGCGGACCTGGGGGCCTGCTGAGGTGCTGAGACCATGCTGCCTGTCAGCGGCATGACTGATCACTGGGGCCGGCTCTGGAATAAAGACACCAGCATGTCAGCTGTAAGCTCCTGAGAAGGGCCCATCAGACAAGTGGATCTGTATTGACAAGCCAGAGACGCAGTGAGCGAGTGATGGAGAGACAGACAGACAGAGACAGAGACAGAGAGAGAGAGAGAGAGAGAAGTCACTCACCTTGGCATAGGCTGCAATGTCAGCCGGCCTGGTGGCCATCACTCTCAGGCCTGTCCTGGGCATTATTTAAAGCCAAACAAATATCAGGGGCTGAATGTCACCACAAGGACACCCAGGCTTGACGCTCATCTCCACCAATCAGTGTCCGCGGTTCCAAATCACCCTTTCTCCTGCCCTCGCCAACAGATCCATCTTCCTTGTTCCTACACCCTCCTTCACACGCCCCCCGACTACCACATTGAGTGGAGGCACCATGCAACAGATTTATGACCCCCCACGCACACACACCAGTCTCGGGCCAAGCACGATTTATTGACATTAGCTGTCAGCTTTCTTTTCGAGAAAGTGCACATAGAATTAATTTTAACGGCGTCTTAATGTTAAATATCCTGGAAACACTAAATTTCATGGTAGGTGATGCTCAGAGTCACATAAGCATATATCAAGTTCTACAGCTACATTGAGTCTTTTTTATTTTTTTTAGGCTTTCATTTAATGAAAGGCAGCTCATAACCGCTTCATCTCAGCCGTTAATTACACATATTTTATGCTGAGGAATGATCCCGTGATACTATTTAATGCATCAAAAGTTTAATTAATTTAATTTCATTGTTTTTATTACATAATTATGTCCATCCAGTAGCTACGTTACTTGATGAGGAACAACCTGAACACAGAAGGCCTGGGTTTGGCCCGGTTAAGTCCGAATTGTACCAATATATGCCATTTTCTTGTTGAGGTACTGTATTTCACTAGTAAAAGAGTCATTATGTGGTTTAATGTATTTTGTGGTACATTCATAATTATAGTTTGCTGAAGCAGCAGTGGAATGGACAGTACAACACAACACAAGACAACACATAAACTGTGTTGATGTAAAATGTGGTTAGAAGAAAAAATCTGCATTGCATTGCGCTGTACTTTTGACTGAAATATCCCTAACAAGCATTTTTTTTAAATAATCACAAGCTCAGCAATAAACATGTAAATCTTGATCGATATACGCCTGCCTTTTTCTCCTTTTCAATAACTTCTGCCGTAAAGGCCTGCTGAGCACAAGCAGCCATAAAAGTATGTTAAATAAATTAGGAGAGCATAATGAGAGGCTCCAGCAATTCCCCCATAAATATAACATAATGACCACAACTAAAATGTCAGGGAATCCAATAAATCAATTTCCCGCGGACAGGCCGGCCTTTATGTGCAGAACACACAGCCATATTTATAATTCTCCCCCTCACCCGCCCTCCCCTGTTTTTGAAAGATCTCATTTTTTGGTAGGGAGGGCAGCCAGGGAAAGGGTGCAGCGCAACACAGGTCCCTCTAACACAAGGAAGGTTTAATATGTGTTCCATGTGATTCATCACCGTGACATGGACACCTGCGGCCGGGGCCCGCTCCATTTCTACTGCCTAAATGGTTTCTCGGGGACTTTCCTACACACACGCACATGCACATGCACACACACACACACACATACATACAAACTGCGCGTGCGCACAGAGCAGAAAGTGAGAAGAGAGGGAGGGGGGAGAGAGAACATAGGTGTGACAGAGAGAGGTGGATATAACAGATTGACAAAGAAGGCCTAATGTTTGTCCTGCCACTGGAATAGATTCCAAAGCCTTTGAGTGGCACCAGTGCTGGAACTAATTCACTCTTCATGTGAAGATAAACTTGGGGAAATACTACCATTTCTATTTCAGATAACCAAACATCTGGGAGAGGTGTATTCATGGTGCTACAGGGGTTACAGATCCATTAGAGTTGGTACCTAAAATAACAAGTAGGTAAATGGCCTCCAAACTTTAGGAATAGTATCCCCAGTAAAAATAGCTACACCATGCTTTTGACCGAGCATTGTTCCATCTTTGTAATCACACTGGATGTATTAGCATGTGGAACTTCAACACAAATGCATTACATTATTGACATCTATACGCAGGCAGGCAGCAGCACAACTTGGGTAACCTGACAACAGCTTGGCAAAACAAATACATCTGATTGAACAGCAAACTGCACAGGAATGCAATTATTCTAATAGCTGGCCAAGCTACATGAGACTTGCAGTTATGGACAACCTAATAAGTAGAATGTGATTGACGGCAGGCTAGTGGAGGTTTAATTGAGGACACACCTCTTGTGCATACACATACATACACACTACACACACACGCAAAAAATCTGAGGGTGTGGCCTCTGTCCTTTTTTTTTAAAGCCTGGCTACATGTAGACCTAGTTAATGATTGGGTGAGACGCAAATATGACAGAAGTAATTCCCACAGAAATCACTTATAAAGAGGATAAATAAGACAGGATGGTGGGGAATATAAGTGAACCAAGTTAATGTTTTACAGAACCCAACACTGTGTTCTTACAAACTTATCCTGCATCTTAATGTAACAGATGAAATGGTCTGAGCCAAACCAAGTCCATTGCACACAACTGTGCAGCATTCTCCCATATTTTCAATGTTGCTTTAAAACTCTGTCCGTCAGATCCCAGTCTCTGGAGGTGGCTTGTTTAAGAAACAATTAGGGGGGGGGGGGGGGGGTTATATATGGCCATTTGCA
>JAOEHI010000007.1:2885932-2901661 GCA_025447815.1 Percopsis transmontana | reverse complement strand
CCACCTCCCCGCTCCCGTCGCCCGTCCGCCCGGGTGCCCGCCCGACCCCCCCCCCCCGCCCGGCCCCCCCCCCCCCCCCCCGTTATCTAGGGCCATTTGCAGGCAGTAGGCCTGGCTGGGCAGGCCAGCATACTGGAGTACCTTTCACAGCTGATTTATAACACTGTCGCCCTGGCAAAGCAACATAATTAATAGGAGCATGGACTTCTAATTCCAATGACTTCCACACCAAGTGGATTTCACTTGATTTATGATGGTCGGTGACTTTGCATTTTATCAGTTCATTCAGTCATTATTTATGCTGATGACCAATTTCAATGGGTTGCTATCATCTAACTTGCCACTAATCAAAGAGAATTAGGGTTCACTGCATTATTTAGAAGCTTTTAATTTATCTTTGAAACAAGGCTAGAAGAATAGTCATGGGCATCGGGCACATAGTGTTAGTTTTGGATTGTGCGCTTGTAAAAACCTGTTCACACTAAAGACAACAAAACACTAAAGTAGATTTACTAGAACAAGGACAAAGTAATTTAAACAAAGCAAAAAACAAAAAGGCCCCAAGATACCATTCTTGGGATTTAACGAATAAATAATGTACAGTATGTATGCAGAATCATGAATGAAGACAATATTGTTAAAGGCCAGGAGGCACTAGGCTACTTATTAAATGCAGTCAAAGACCAACTGTTTTTGCATTAAAATTCTCAAAGAGGCTGTTAACAAGGCCACATAACAGAGAACACGACTTGCTAATAACACTGAGGAAACCTTTGCCTCTTTAAAAGAGCAGGTCAGTCTATAGATTACCTATTAGGCTCAAGTGCACCACATATACTGCCAGATAAATGGGGGCGTAATTGTGGAACGGCTGAATGTCTGAACACACATTCCAGCTCCCTGGCATGCACTATAATTGCACTTCAAAGGTGCCGCCAATATATGAATGATGAGTCAAAGCAGCCTTAAGTTGAAGAATCTATTGGGCATCAGGTTGATCAGTCTCAGCCCATAGGCACAGATAAACATAACAAAGCAGCGCATCTAAGTGCCAATAATTATCTGCATGGGATCAACCTCAAACTCAACCCTGATTAAGGTGGTGACTCTAAAACCTGATGAACACATATTTCTTATTTCACGCTGCATGTGAACTATAATGCCAGTGCTGATTGTGGGGAGAAATTTAATGACTAAAAAGGACGAGGAACGTTGAAAGGGGAGGTTCCAAAACAAAATCTGCATTCCTAAAAACCCTACATCATGTGTACAGTGGCTATGTATCATTTCACTGGGTTTTAACAGGGTTATCCATTTTCCTTCATGACAATTTGACCTGACAATACGCTGTCTGATACAACTATCCTTCAGCATTTCATAAAACCACAGTTCTCGCAAACCAAATGCAATTGGCAACGTCTCTACTAGTCCCTTTAGATCAAACAAGCAATTTACTGTACAGAAAATGAAAAATGCTCTCTTCAAGTATTTGACAACAGGCCCAACGCAAATGATCAGACTCCATTTGTTAGCCCTGCCCCTTCCTCTGATTTGTGTGTGATAAATTGCATTTAGCAAACCGCAGGAGGCTAAGCATTCTTGACACATTTTCATTGATTTGCATGGGATATATGCATGTAATCCTGTTTGTAGGTAAATCGTAGCACAAGCAAATTCGAGCCACAGTGGTCCTACTTTGTGGAAAGAAAATTGGAGCCACCGCATGGGAGGTAAAATGGAGAGGGGCCGGTTGGAAAAGAAATGTGGCCGCCCAGTGGATTCTGGAAGCCTCTATTAAGATTTATAGGTGGTGGAATTCTACGGGCCTGAGGCATTATTCATGGTAAAGCCTTTCTGTCTGGGCCTGTTTGTAAGATGAGACAGAGCTGACAAAGATGGAGGCCTCTACAAAAGGGCCAGGTTGCTCGTACATGAGGCTAGTTCACCTGGCACATCTACGACATCAGCCGCAACCATACGGCATGTCACCGGAAAAACCCACAGACCAATTAGACTCACACTTCATTGGTGGCAAGTACTGTAAAACACCACGTCTGAATGTCAAGTGTATTCACATCCATTTAAATCCCCTACTATGGCTTGAGGACCTATGGTGAAGTGCATTGCCATGTGACTACAGTCTACTGAGCACAAACCCATGGTGCGTCAACTTAAATGTACCTAAATGCATTACAGGGTGTCATAATGCAAGCCTCAGCTTTGTTTACATGATCCTACCCCGTTGTGGACTTCACAAGCGAGCGTTGACTAATACGTTTTGCATTCAGCATACTAGGAGCTACGGTGTCATGTAGCCAAAACTTATTTTTTTAAAAACAGACGGAGCACCTTGGGTTCTCGTTTAAGAAGCCATGGCAACATAGAGTTTATTCAGCAATTTCCGGAGTATCCCACCATACTTTATTTGGTCTTATTAGATGAAAACATGAGGATCACCTTCAATGTTATTAATGACGGTACTTGGGATGAAAGATGCGGCTGAAAATCTGCAACATCTGTTTTGCTGCATTCACCGCTCAGCAGGCCCCACCTATTCCTCATGCCTAATGATGCTGATCCACTCGGCAAGTTTTACGGACAAATGTGTATTTGGCCACATTCATCATCCTGAATGAGTGTTCCTGATGAGCCATCCGCTGGCCTGTTTTGCTCTTTCTACCGCACGTTAACAAATGACAACTCTACGCCACGTGTTTTCCATTTGGGAGACACGAAGGGAGGGAGGGAGGGGGGCGAGGGGATAGGGGATTCCAAGGATGGACAGCTTTGAGGGAAGCGACGACGAGGCCCTGCCCTTAAAAGGGAAAACCCCCAGTGTCCCATCAAAGCCGACCACAGAGTCAGACCATGACCCCAGAACTCAGCGGTTGTATCTCTCCTTGCAGACCAACGTTAAATGGTGAACAGAGAAATATATGGGTACGGCGAAGAGCATGTTTACTTGGATAAACAAGTCGATAGTCGTTCAAAGTCCAGGGGAGCTGCACTCGTAATAAATCACATTCCTTTTGATGTGCAGCTGGTTGGGAGTTTAGAGAGGAGGATGATTTTAACAGACTTGAGTCAGGCACAGGGACATGCTGTCTGCTTCGCTCAAAGCCTGGGAATCAAAGTTTAGTGAAGCTCCGGGGAGATATGAGAGTAGTAAATAAGTTATACATAAGGTCATGAGTGAAAACGGACCATGTCAGATCCCTGGATCATGATGTTCTCAGTGAGAGTGAACAGAGAGATGGCTCAAAATGCCTCAAATACCCCAAATTACAAGGGTGTGTTATACAAACCCACTATTGCATGAAATTGCATGAAGCTGTATGCTGGATTTTCAGAACACATGTGTTCTGAAAGGTAAATTGGAACTTTGTGATCCCGGTCTTTGGCATTTACGTGCTATTTTTGTACAGTATGTCCTCAGCCAATGCTGCTTAATAGCTGAATAAGCTATTAAGCAGCTTTGAATCCGGAGAGGCAGGCTTTTTGTGGATGCATTCTGAAGTTCAGGTGGTGGATCCTCCAGCTATTTTGCACTTGTGGAGATGGATGCTGTTGGCAAGCTTAACGTATTTAACATGAGCTGGCGTAAAACTATCCATTGCGCAAACAGCTGGAGAATCTCAGCTGGACTGCTGGGGATAACTCATATCTAGGAAGGCAAAACAGACACAGCTTGATGCCCAACCCCAGGCTTAATCTCCTGACAAGTGTAAATGCGGACAAGCTATTTATTGTTGGTTACAAACACAAACACCCATTACCCCGAGCTCCTGTTATAACCTCTCTGACCCGCCTGGACCCCCAAGACTGGGCCTGGTCATATGTTGTGATTTTGATCGTAGACATACACATACGTAGGCTACAATAACTAGCAGTGGTTCAAGGACTACTAAAAGAGGGTTCCCAAACATAAACAAAGAACACAAAATAGTATGTCTCAATTTTCTAAATTGGGCAGGGCCACAAGAAATGCACTATTTTCTGTTAGCTCTTTTTCTCTCTGTGTCAACAAGTAACTGATGTCCAGCAGTTTTTTCTAGTCTATTTGTTGAGCTAAGTCATCTCTGTATGTTGCACCCCGAAGCTCTGAAAATAGAACCCTATGATAGTGAATTCCCTTCCTCCATCTCTTGTCTCCTTTTATTCTGTGATATAATCAACTTGCTTTCTACCACTAGGGTAAAAAAAGAGAGCGGATAGGAGTTTCAGAGAATGTCATCGTGCCGGGGCTCCAAATGACTGATGTTGTGAAAAATAACTAGCAGATATGCACTCTGTTGACCTCCTGCAAGTCTCTATTGGTCTGGAATAAAAGCACAGTCTGGTGGTGAGGATAGTCTGAAGGAAGTGCCTGTCATCTGTGTGATAAGTGTTCTGTGCTGCTCATATGACAAAGTCATTCGGATTGCTATGCATGAATATAGAACTAGCTTTGCGGGAGTGTGTTCATTAATTAATGTTTTTTAAAAACATAAAGGTGGGTATGTTTATTAGAGCATGTTCTACATTATAAAATGTGAATGATCAATCACACAGAGAGCGTATTACTCCAATTTTCTCTGGCCTCGGTAACAACAAAGTTCATAGAAACCAAATCAGTTAAAGGGAACCCGGAGGCTACAAGTGCAAGACTGCTATATGAGACATTCATAATTTATGTGCATTTGATGTGTGATATGTAAAAAAAACTTCAGAGGAATTTTAATGGGTTTGAGGCAAATAAGGGAGAGATCTTGAGATGTGCTTGAATCACTCCAAAATTAGAAAAAAAGTTTAGAAATCTAAAAACAGCTACCATGTAATCATCGAGAGAAAAAATTCCATCTTGTTTTTCATTTCAATGCTTTATTGATCGGGTGACTTGGTTCTCATAAGGGCTATTAACTGGCATGAGAGGGGCTCAGCAACACTGTCCAATACAGTCAACAAAAGAAAGCTATTTCAATTGATCAATGCCTTTTTACGAAAAACAGATAAAGATTGATATTTCACTTCAGAATAAAGACAATGAAAGTTTGATGGGAAAAACAGCGCTATGTTTAGACAGCACAAGCGAGGTGTTAATATTCTGTTTTTAATTATGCAAGAACAAATAAATCACCAAAACCGTAAAAGTCGGTCCCCACCCTGCCAACGAAAAAAGAACTCTTTGTGTTTGCGAGTATTGACCAACGGTAACCTTTTATTATCGTTTTGGCCATTAAGCTCACATATTGGAATAGGTGGCACTTATTTAACTTGCTAACGCCCGGCATTAGCAAGAGTGCACTACTCGGAACATTTACACTGATTCACATGTAGGAGGAATCATTGCGAAGAGGAGACTGAGTCTGCACGTTAATTTGTCAGCCCATTAGAAAAACCCTCTCCTGTCGCTGAGACAATCACGGCGGTGGGCGGGCCCACAACAACTGAGCAGCCCTTTTCTGAATCAATTCAACGTCAAGTCTGATCAGGAGGCTGGACGACCAGGGCCAGACTAAGAGACACGGACAGGCAAGGAAGACAAGATGGAGAGGAGACCAAGAAGACGCGGGCATGTGATGAGACGAGCAGAGCAATCTCGCTGAGCATTCACTGGTTGCAATGCACGTACCTAGAGAGCGCACGCTGGATCTGAACGTTTGCTAAGAGGCCGGTTTTAAACTCTATGGGTGGATACCCTGTAACTGTCTACTCAAGCAGTATGATAGAAATAGCATACTTGATTTTTAAAAGGATAGAACATAGTCGACACTACTTCTATATCAATTTATAATATAAAACAGAAAATGTGAGAACAGCCCAAACACAGAGAGCCCACCACAGAATAAATGCTTTGACAGATCAAAGGATTTGATTCTGTGTTGCAATGGGGGTTCTAAATGTGTGTGTGTGTGTGGTGGGCGTGACCGCTAGAATGATGCATCTTTCACTTTTTGGACTCTGGCATGTACTAGACACCAAATAAATTAAAAAAAGGGTCTAACCGGTCTGAATATTACACTGTTGTGTATTTCGACAGCCAGACTGCCCTACATACTGTACGGCAGCGCCTGCGAAATCCCACAGCCAATATCCACCAAGATTGGTCTACAAAGACATGAGGGACCGGCCTTCAAAAATAGAACTTGATTGTGCCGTGTGGGATAAAACGCATCATTCAAGCTAACCATTCCCCCATCTTTCACTGATAAAATCCACTTTCCCATTCATTACTCTCTATCATAAACACAGGTCTACGGGGAAGCAGGGCTTAGAAGTGGTTAAGCCTGTCCCCCGGTTTCCTATTTGTTGGGAGCATTTATCTGATGATATATATTCCTTTTGGTAAGCGGAAGGAGTTATTCGGCTTCCAACAGGAAGGATGCAGATAGGAGATTAGGGAATTCATGCATGTTGCTACAGGGCTGGACCAAAATATGTCTCAAAACCAGATACATCACAAGGGCACAAGTCAAAACGCCATGTGTTTTATGATCCTGCACAGAGCCTTGATGTCAGGCTACACTTTACTGAAAGTACGTTACGCTGTGAATTTCAGACATTCAACTATGGGTTCTCGTGTTTGCGACTAGAGCGGGGTAAACGTGACAGCTGTCACGCGCCCATCAGCCGTCTCGGGTTCAGACACTCGATGGAATGACGGGATTTGAAAAGAAGTTCATCTGTCTCCTAATAAATCTATTGTCTTGCCTTCCTTGAACAGGGTTCACAGTGATAGACACATACAACGCTGCCAAGCAATTCATGCGAGGGATCGGATCCAGATCCACGCCGCTCGTTGAGTTTAAGCTTTTTTTAGTGGCGTAAACAGTCAGACATCACTCCAGTAAAGTATTGATACATAGGGCACGACGTAGACATGATTGAGGGGATACATTTTACCTACAAACATCCTTAAAGAGATGCTAAAAATGTTGTTTTTCCCTCTCTTTTTATTTTTTATTGAAACATCGTTTATTGAAACAGTGAGTGTGTTTGTTCAGTTACACAAACAAGAAACATTTTGTGAATAAAGGTGAACCAGTGTCTTGAGCTGACGATCTGAGCCTTGAGATAGAGACTGGGCTAACTACAGAGAGGCCTTTTTTATGTAAACTGCTGAACTTAGCATCCCCCTACTGTGACCCAGGCAACAATGCCCCCTTATATGCCCCAACAGAAGCAATTGAATGAAACCCAAAAGCCTGTGTAAAGAGGAGTTGAAGGGGGTCATGTAAACTTGCAGTGGACTAGAGGGCTCCGGAGAGAAAGGAGGAAGAATCGTCTTTTGAACCTCGACATTGTTTGTTGAGAGGGAGTTCTGGCATCACAGACATCAACCCAACTTTCTTCGCTGACAGGTCGGGAAGAGAATAAGAGAAGGGCCTACAAAGACATGATACATTGTGTGTGTGTGTGTGTGTGTGTGTGTGTGTGTGTGTGTGAGAGGTCTGTTCTCTAGCCCTAAGCTTGCTATCCAGTAATGCCCCCCTGGGATTCCTGGAAGAACGCTTTCTGGATCTCCAGAGAGTGTTTAGAACAATGATAAACACCTTCTGAAAACCCGAAGCATAACAGACATTCAACCATGATAAGATTGACACAATTTATGTTTGTTTATCTTATTTTATTTTTTTCATTAGAATATTTTTCTCTTTGTAACAATAACTGAGTGATGTTTTTTCAATCACATTTCTGCAAAATGACCAAAAGAATATCTACATATTAAAATCTTTGTGCATTTGGGCCTTAAATGACATTGTAACCCAAGCAAGGGGTCAAGAAGAAATTTAGATTTTTAGTAGAGTGAATAAATACTATAAATAAATAAATAATAAATGCATCCACTTTTGTGATGTGGTGCAGAGCTTGTGGTGTCTACAGAGAATGAGATATCTTACCACTATGATGCCTAACTAGGCAACCAATCAAAGCCTTCTGGCAATGGAACAGTTATCTCCTCTTCATAGCATAGGTGCATGAACCCGCAACCCCTTCAGGCCTCTGGCTCTGTCTCTTGGAATAGCTACAGATATACCTATTTGTATGTTTTCTTCTGACTCAACTGAAAGCACACATGCCACGCAAAGCGCAAAGACCAAAAATCGCAAGAGTGGATATTCACCTCTCACTCTTGCAATGCTCGTCATTATATCAATTTATTTCAATGTCATTTGCGTGGGCTAGAGTTTGTCTAAATTGATGACAACATGACTCACATTGGACGTCGTGACTTTATTGCCCTTTCCAAGCCACCTACAGTATGAAGAAAAATAGAACTTGAGCCCACATAGTTCTCCTCTAAGATGTTCTCAAGGATGAAAAAATTTTTGGAAAACTGTAAGCGACCTTTTATTTCATTTATTTATTTCTATGTATTTCCATTTATTTGTTTCATTTTTTTCATTAAATGTATTAAATTATAAGTGCTTGTAAAAGCATGGTACTACTAAGTATTTCTGGCCACGTTTTCAACAGGCTGACATCTTCTAGACATGGTTGTGTGGTACATGGCTAAAATGGCACCCTGCTAACAAATGTAGTTGGATCTGCTGTTGTTTTGCATTTCCTCTCAGCTGTACTGTCAACGGTGACATTGCTAGGTGCTGAAGAGAAGATAATATAAAAGGCAAATAACGGTAGCAAGTGCGTTGTTGCTGGACACATTCACAGCCATATGGCCACATTCACAGCCATATGGTCTTTGTTAATGTGATAAAATAGAATCTTCAAGAGCCAGAGGAGCTAAACACCAGGTTCATATTCCAACTGCCATCCATAATAGAGAGATAGCATGCAGTTTGTCATCAATATCATCTTTTTATTTAAAAATTATTTATTACCCACCCCAAATATTCAATATGCCACCTCATTGTTTGAGGCACACAGTTCCTCGTGCATTCTACCATCCTGCTGGGAGGAACGAGAGGCGTCTTCCTGTCTCCTAGGGAACACAGTGTACGGAGGCCCTTGGCTGCACCAGGGCCGATCGCGGGGCCTGTGTGAAATCCAAACTGACTGATCCAGGCCAGAGCCAGGATTACACCACTTCCCCCCCCTGAATTCTGTCCCTTGCCACAATGGGCTTCCTGTAAGCACGGTCAAGTGAGCCGTTAGTTAGCTACGGAAGCTGCAGAGGTGCTTCAGTTAGCACTGTGGGAAAAGGCAGGGGAGCGAAGGGTCATGTTACCGGTCCTCCCACCACGAGCCAAAAGGCCTACAGCCCACAGCCAACTCTGCCACTCTGCACGTGGTGCCCCCATGTTTCTAGCAGGTGTCAGGTCCTGGCATCAACCTGATGTCAGTCAGGAAATAGACCCGTTAGTGTCTTAACGGGTCAACAGCGCTGTTTATTCCACTGTTGTTTATCATGTCTCACTAAATGAAGGGTATCCTGAACTTGCTAGGATACAGTAATAATAATAATGCATTATACAATTCCATTATGTTAGGAAAATGTTTTCATACTGACAATGAAAACATTTCAGTTCATAGATAACTAGCCTACATGCTGTGGAAATGACCAATGATACATTGAAGATGGTTGGTTGGTTAAGGCTTTTGAGCTCGCATATCTCTTGGAATGTTAGCAATCTGTTTGCATGAACAATCATTTCTGTAGAGGTGGCTTTAAATAGCCTGAAAGAAGCCTACCGCTTTAATTATACCACACAAAAGATATGTCCTCCGTGATGCCCTAAATCACAGTAAGTGACAACCAGTTCAATAGGCCCTTCTAGAACAATGCACCTGCACTATTGACCACCTCTCACAGCATGCAAAAGTGTACCACTTGCCCAGAGAGGATAATTACAGGCAAAATCTACTGGAAGATGGTCAATAGGTAGCGCTTATCATCTGTCACTGAGCAAATCAATGAAAATGATAGCTTTCAAATATACTGCAGAAGAAACCTAAGATTATTTCTGCTTGTTTTTTGTTGTTGTTTATACTGTAAGAATTATTGTTGATTCCTAATTTAAATATTTGTTGTTTTTCATTTTGACACTTAAACAGCTCTTTTATTTATTTTGTATTTTTTTATTTGTACTACAGTACAACCACTGCTATACTGTATAGAGAACCTGTTGTGACATTTAGGACACGCCCCTTAGCATTTTAACCCTCTTGGGAGCCTAGCATAAAATTCCCATTCATATTAAGAAAGTAAATTGCCCAAATAAGGTCTGTGTATAACTTTGAAAAATTATGATGAGCTAATTGTGGGCCTGTAATGTCACCTACACTCCACAATCATGCAGCAGTGCATTCTGCTTACTGTGACTACCTAAGGCTTCAAAATGTACAAAGGTCGCATCATCCGACAGTGATTAACTCATAATCCACGTCAAGACATAATTTTTCAAAGTTATGCACAGACCTTATATGGCAATTATCATAATTTCCTATTGGAAATATGAAATATAATTTAATTCTAGGCTCCAATAGGGGAAAATGCTAATAGGCATGACATCATACTTACTGTAGGCTCTCTAATGGTACAGTACAGCAGATTGTGAACATTGCAGGGTATAAGATGTAAAACATTGCTGGGACACAAGCATCTGGGCTGGGCTCTTAAAAAGGTGCAAACATACAGTATCTTCAACCCTGACAGGTTTAAGGGTGGGCTCAGCAGGTGCTGGACTCCGCAGGAACTGAAGGTCAACACACGGGTTCGGACACTAAAAATAAATAAATGTAACTGCTGGTCACGTCACACAGAACGAATTAACAGTGCGGCAATGCAAGGATGTAATCTTCAGAGAGGTATAAAGACCAGTTAGTCAGGCTTGGAATCTCACCGAGAAAATGAGACCCACTTATCCAATAACGAGAGCTTAATGAGGGGACTTTTAACTAGCTACAATGTCTTTCTTTCCCTTTGAGAAACATTTGTCTTACCGTACAAATGAGATTCATGCATCATCTCTATTGTGAGAGAGGGCACAGTAATAACGGTATAAATCACAAAGGGTCTGGGTTGGGGTAATGAGACTTAAATCTCTTAAAACAACACTGTGAACCTAGTTGAATGATAAAATGATGTGGTGGAGGAAAATGCTACCTTACCCGGGTAAAGCTACACCAATGGCTTTTGGCAGTGCGAAGCCCTACTTCATTTAGCACTGACAGGCAATTTAATACCGCAAAATTACTAACCTTAGTTTTGCAATTACTTTTCCAGCTCTGAATGTTCTCAAACCCCTATGTGGATGCAATCTTAAGGTTAAGGCACTTGGAGAGGGCAAACCCCAGGCTCTGAACGTACACATTTACTGGGGCTTTGATCAGTCAACATCGGGCAACATAGAGAATGTAGAGAGGATAATAGTTCACCAATTTATAGGGCCGTTCCATAAATTGGTGAGGTCTTAGCAGGAACATTGGGGCCATGTTCCTGTTAAGACCTTTCTGTTATAATGAATTTACAGCAAGCAAGAATAACAACGTAACACTAAAGCTACAGTCTAATGGTGATCATTATATGTATCCAATTGTTACGAACAAATCAGTGTGACTGTGGTTTGCATTATTATTATTGTATTTATTATAAACTTAATTTCTTCTATGTTATTCAAAGTTATATTTAAAAAGTAGGCAAAAAGAAAGTACATTGGATATTATTATTACTTTTCCTTCAGATTTTTTAAAATAAGTGTAGTCTCTTCAAAGTTTACAGTATATAGATGTTATGTTTAGCCCCACACACTTTCAAAACCAGTCATGCTCCATAACCAATTTAATACAACATCGGTCTCTGGATCCTCCTCACTGTAGCCTCCTAAGCACAGCCTTGGCAGAGTCATATTTAATCTCATGTTGGCCTTCTAACCTTTAGGCCTGTTTTGACAGTGGAGGAAATGATTTGTGCCAATCCATCTCTTCACTTATTGGCTCCCGACTGCAGCTTTACTAAATCTCAGACAGATGCGTCCCCTGCCGTCTGATTAAAAATGGCCATTTCTCTGGTGCACACTGTCACACTAACCTTTCATTTGAAGGGCGATTGTCACCGGGTGACAAACAGGCCAGTGTTAGTTTGTGTCGTCTGCCCGTGGTGGGGATATTGACATTAAGATTTTGCCAACACCCTCGTCTCAAACCAGATGTCACAGTTGGCAAGTTGTCTCTGCGGCAACAGCAGGTAAGAGCAGGGCTCGGGGAATGGAAACAAGTGGAGTGAGTGTCAAAATGCACAACAAGTGCATGTTTAACAGCTAGCCGCTTGTCCTCCTTTCCTTTTGACGCGCCTTGCCATGAACATCTGCGTGCTGTAAACGCGGTCGCTATCTGCGTCCTTCACCTCACCTTGACCAGCGTCTCGTTATAACAGGCAGGTGTGACATGAGTGGGAAAGCCCGCCAAATGACAGACACCCTCGCTCACTGATGGCGGGCAGAAATACAAACCTCAGCACCACCCCCCCCCCAAGGCCTGTCAAAGCCCCTAGCTAGAACAGACAGGGATATAATGCCAGGCCTGTTGGCAGCAGTGTAAACTTGTGGAAGTGCTGGTTTCAGATAGTATATCAAAGTCAACAAGCCTGTTGCTTTAAGCTGATCCTTCTGTCCCCCCGGAATACCGTTACTCTGCAAAAAGCCCAGAGGAGCCTTTAAATGTTTTCCCAAGTGCAATACGATCCATACCAGGCATGAGTCACGCAGCTTTCTGTGCCATCAACACTCTTAAGACCCTATTCCATACCGGCATGTAGGACACATCACAAAACCTCACAGCCAAGCAGTAGATACCATATACTGTAGCTACTGACTAGATTATTTGTTTGTACTTCAGGGGAGGACTGTTGCTAATTCCTGTAAGATATAAATAAGTAATTCCTGTAAGATATAAATAAGTAATTCCTGTAAGATATAAATAATATCATAATTCAGGCCTTAATAGATATTTCTTACCTCTGTCCCTCACTGTCTACCCTCGTTGGCGTTTGAAGGTAATGAATTTGACAATAACAAATGGAACAAACAAACAGAGTCATAAAAGTGGAATAAATTATTGACATTTTCAGCTAAGGGGTTGATACCTGTCACCTTGTCAGTGATTGGCCCAGTGGTATACCCTGTTTAAATGGACTGGGTGGAAACTTGTATAGGCCCAACCTACTACTCTCTCTGTAGGGCTCTCAGGTCCAAAAGAAGTAAGAAAAAATGAAAAAATCCTCCTTGGGTGATATAGGTACTTAATAATCCTACGTGTATTTATGTATACTATTAAAAACAATACTGCTATTAAGAAAATAGCTGACTACAGAGCCAAAAAAACTAAAAAAAATGACAAAAAGGACCCAATTTTCTGGCGAAGCACCTGATGGACACACTGACAAGCAGATTGCTTTCGAGCACCAATTTTTGGAGCATGTGAAAAATGGGCCACGCCACCAGTATGTGGTCCGAGATGAGTCATTAATCTTGTTTTATCTGCTCCGCGGTGGTGGCAAAAAGGATGAGTTGCTTTTTTTCCTTCCATCTCATTCACATGTCTATCTGTCTGTTATCTGTGCCCTTGAGCAAAGATTACTGATGCCCCGTCTTTGATATATGACACATCGCACAGAGCAGCTTTTCATCCTGTGAATTAAGCCAGAGAGGGGCAGAAAAAAAAAAAAGCATACGTGACTGCCATGAGGCGGGGGGGGTCCATCACTGTGTTCTTTGTGCCTCCCCCAGTGCCCCTCCCTCCCTCCCTCCTTCCCTCCCTCCCTCATAGGACACGTCCACACCTCCTGCTCTTTAGTACCGCCATCCTCCTCCTCCTCCTCCTCCTCCTCCTCCTGTTCCCTCCCCCACCGACAGTGAGCAGACAGGGTAGCCAGAGAGCATTATGGGTAGCCACAGTTTGGTGGCAAATTGTTTATCTGACCTCTGTATGTCTGCATTTTATAATCTAGCGCGTGTCACCCTGCGTCTCCTCCCTATAACAAATAGCCCCCCGTCATCCCCTGCTTCCGTTATCAGACGCAAGAGGTGATGAGAAAGACGCACTGTAGCCACACACAGAGCAACCTCCTGGAGGAAAAATAAAAATGGATTTCGAGTGACTGATGAGAACGGAGGCTCAGATAATGACACTTCAAGAGCTGGAAAAAGGAATAAAAGGCCGAGATTAAAGAAACAAATGGCGGCACATTATGTGTTAACAGCTTATGTATGTCAGAAGAGGAGACAGAGAGTAAGATAGGCTTTTAGGGGGAGTATTACCGTTGTATCGCAGGCCCGGCTGAGGGATATTTTACTCACTATCCGGCAAGGCAAACTACAATGAGCTCAGGCTAATGCATCATCCTCCAATGCATCTGAATAATGGCGCTTTAAATGAGTAAGACAAATAGCAGTGACCACTTTATACAATCTAATACAGAATGTAGAATAATACATTAGGCCTGACTGCCACAGTGGAAATTAAAAGGCTCGGCAATACAGAGTAATAACCATTCTTCTCCATACTCCAGACTTCATTAACCCAAAGCTAATCTCCCACTCAAACTCCCTGATCTTCACATGCCACCGAATAAATTGTGTTCGGTAAATACGGGTTGTTCCTTGTTTGGAGAAAAGGGGCCATAGAGCGGGACACTGTCTACAAATCTTATTTCCCTTTCTTCATCTGCTTTTTCTCTTAAGCAATCCAAGAAGTCATAAATAAAATATTACGCCACCAGGGAAGTGCTGCAATCCATTATCCTAATGGCAATGCTTATGATCTGTTTCATTAACATGCAGTCTTTAACCCTAACAAATGTGCTCCTTAGCCCAGTGCTTACTAGATACAAATATATCTGCGTTTCTTAACCTAGAGGCCCTGCAGGTGTGGTGCATCAATGCTGAATGCTAGCAAATGAGTCGCAAGCGTTACAACATTGTGACAATGCTTTACATTACAATAAAGCAAGAAAAATATATACAGTTGGGCCCGAAAGTCTGAGTCCGCTATCTATATCTCTCTTTCTGTCTTCTGCAATCCCTTCTCTGTTTCTATTTCCCTTCATATCACTCCTAGGAGCAATTATCATACCCTGCTCAAATTTATATCTTCTATCTTTAGCACTATTGGTTCATCATCATCAAAATCTAACACAAAATCTTTACTCACTTGATGCCTCGACACAAGTGAAGACAATTTAATTATTGACTTATTGTTAGGTCAATTTCAGATTTTGTGCCTTATTACCTTATTGTATTGCCATTTTATAGTCTAAAGTAATCACACAAGTTAATCAATAATCTACAGGGGAAATTAAATGAATTAGTTTGAAAACTAAATATTTAGAGATTTCATTAGTTGAAAGTGAACAGAACTTAGTAGTGGAAAAATGTTAACTGAACATGTCCATGAATGCATATTACATGGAAACGTGCCATTAATATAAAATGTACAATAAACTCTATACATTTTGTCTTAAATACCAAAATCTTATAGGATTCTAGGCAAGGTCAAACCACAAATATATCCTGAATAGTTAGCATGCGGTGATAACCTCTGGTAACCGTGTTTACAGTATATTTCCAACTGGCATTTTGACATTTGCACAGCAGCTTTTAAAAGATGATGTGGACAGCAATAGCCATATGTGTGAATGACAGTAACATAAAGTTGGAGGGCACAGAGGCCTACTTTCCATCCCCTGTAAGTGTTAATATAACCTTTTCATCTGCTCTCCCCACGGCTCACTCAAATCAATTCCCCTTTAGCGTCTGTACCACTGGCAACTCTACAACTTCTTCCATTTGT
>JAOEHI010000007.1:2868302-2872617 GCA_025447815.1 Percopsis transmontana | reverse complement strand
TGTGTGTGTGTGTGTGTGTGTGTGTGTGTGTGTGTGTGTGTGTGTGTGTGTGTGTGTGTGTGTGTGCGCGCGCGCACTAACTGGTTACCCTAGACCCCAAAGACGCAGGGGAAGGCTTCTATAATAGGAACACAGCTACTTGAATCTCTCCTTCTCTGTTACCTCCCCTCCAGGGCTGGTTAGGTATGCAGGCGCTGTGAAGAATTGCTAAAACCTCCTGAAATACACACCTTCAAGAGCTTTTGAGGGCATGAAGATGAAAACTAGATAGGAACCGAACATTGAAAGAAGTTCAACAACTAAAATAGCAATGACAATTTAAATGACCACACTCATTCACAATTTGGTTTGAATATGTGCTCCTGGAACCATAGAGTCAAATGACATTTTAAAAAGGGTCGCTAAATTTGTGTCTGGAATTACCCTTGTGGTTGAAACCAGTATTACAAAAACATTATTAGTTTGAAACTCTGCATGTCCCTCCCACACCTGAGTGCTGGGTGTCTCGCATTCCTCTCTACTCCGTCCTCTACAGCTCTCATAGGCTCACACCCTTCTCTACCCCCTCACCTTTCAGTGGCCAGTTGTATCTAAAAACAATGCGCTATGACAGAATCTAGGACTGTCCCTTTAACGGTAAAACCTCAGTGGTGTGTATGCGATATAGGAACAGGGTGTACGCTGTTGTTTGCGGGTGCATTGGTTTCAACCTGTGAGCGCTACATTCCAGCAGCCTGCTGTCAGGTGCTCACATATATGCACTGGGACTAAACAATCGACGAGCCTCGCGGTCCTCTGGCACTGGGTTAGTGGAGGGCTAAATTGCTGTGGGGCCGTGAGTGGCTGCATAGCCGAGCAGGTCATTCCTCTCTGTCTCTCTGTGTTTGCCTGCGTTAACCCCCCCCCCGCCAACCCCCCAGCGCCCCACCCCAGCGCCGCCCTCATCCATCCTATCATCCAGTCCCCAGCTCTGTCCATCCATCAATCCCGGCACTTTGTCAGAGCCCCCACTCCATCCTCTGCTGCAATCACAGGGAAAAAGAGAAGGAAAAGGTAGAGGCTAGGCAGCAGGGGAGAGAGGGAGAGAGAGAGAAAGAGATTGGGGGTGGGGGGGGGAAAGGTAAAAGGGGGAAGGCAGGTCTCCAACCTGCACCCCCCCACGTCACCAGGGAGCTTTTCACCTCCCATCTGCATCGGCCCTGATCTGCTGACAGAAGCCCTGACGCGCGTCGCCTTCTATTGCACAGGCAAGCAGAAACACTAATGCCGCCCCGCCCCACCTCAAGCCTTCACCTCGCCCCCCTCACCCCCCCGACAGCCGAGACAAGCCGGGCCGACCTGGCAGTCAGGCCAGACACGCAAAGCAGACACGATGGAAAAAGAGAGAGAGAGAGAGAGAGAGAGAGAGAGGGAGGGAGTTGAGAGATGGATGGGAGAAAAGGAAGGCGAGAAGAAAGCAGCAGAATGATTAGAAAGAGAGAAAGTAGAACAACTAAATGGGGCCCGTCGCGAGCGATAAAGTTATGTTTTGGATGAAATGTTGACAGTTGGTCAATAATGGAGTGATTAGAATATTGTGCACATTGGCCTCATGGTGGCGCTATAACAAACAATGAGATTTTAATTTTTTTAAGGTCATGGCCCTCACAGAGCTACTGTAAATGTCAGCTCTCCTCACAAGGAACACAATTTCCTCACCGAGTCTACCATGACGGACTTCCCACCAATTCAACACCTGGAATGCTATTTGGAATGCAAAAAACTGCCATAAATATTGGGATCTGTTAAGCCGGACCTGTAACTACTGTAGAAACTAGGCTTGTGTCTCAATGCGTGTAAATCATGGCAGGTATTCTGATAATATTGGAACTTACTATATATATTCAGAACAATGTGCAGACAAACGCAACAAACGCAAGAATTTTGAAACTGATTATACAAATTTTGAAACTGACCACAGGGTGGTGCTGTGATGGGCACATTTAACTCTTGACCTGTTTGACCTAGACTGCATGCTTAGTGATTAAAGTTAAGCTTTAAAATCTCCATTTCATTTTCTGTTTATTATTTGCGGGACTGCATTTGTGCCGCAAAAAACGTTCACACCTCACTGGCTCAGTCGCGAGCTGTGAACCAGGTTCGAGACTATTCTTGTGGAGCAAGAAGCTGTAGGGAAGCGCGAAGGCAGGGTTGTGGGGGTAGATGTGGTGGGGCGGGTGAGACAGCGAGGCAGAAGTGGAGAGGCTGAAGGGAGATGTGTACTCGATAATTCTGCAACAGTCCTGTTAGGTGGCGGCTCAATTTGTCTTTTCTTCCCTGCACATCAATAGAAATCACACGGAGAAAATGTCTCCCTAATGAAGGCTTGATCAGTGGCACGTCGCTGCTGGTTTCAGGGGGGCGAGCAGAGTGCCGGAGAGGAGCCTCATTTACTCTCTGCTGCTAGCAGCTTTAACAGGAAAGCACAATAGGCATACAGAATCAGCATAGGCCTGAACCTATTGTCTTGTTGGGTTTAGCTTAAGCGGCAAACAGCAAAATGACCTTAAATACCCAGATGCATCAAAATTACCGTCAGGCGTTTACAATAAACACATTTTAGGATAGAAATGTTTTAGATGAAGAGATGGGGGGCAAAACAAATCAATTAATAACAAACACCATATGAAGAAAAATATTGTATAAATAACCACAAAACAGATCAGGTTGTTACACGTAATGAAAACAGCACTGTTTCCTGTCTAAGCAAAATAAGCAGAAAAGATCCACCTCAAGTCTGGGTGTCTTCAAAGGCAGACACAGGCAACGCTGATGTCGCTACAACAGCTGATCAAACAGGAGTCACAACATGAGTCTGTGGTTATGTTGCTTATACAGACTGAGGAATATTTAAAGTAGACTGTTGCATTGAATATATCTGCAAAATGAATCTGTGGGAAAGAAAGGTCAGATGGTCTATATATTATTGGTAGTAAGGGGTGTCTTTTACATTCATATATTATTGGAATATTAAATGCTACTCCGCTATGGTATGATATAGAAAAGACCTCTCAAACTTTTTAATCCTTAAAACCCCAAAATAATTTATTCAAATATTATGGACCCTATATACAGACATGCAAACTTGCAACACACAGAAACTTCAAAATTACAAACAAATATAAACTAATATATAAACAACCATAAAAATACTGAACAAAACATATTGAAAAATGTGAAATATAATGACATAATTCATCTTGTTATTCCTTGGGGTTTTGGACCCCCACTTTGACTCAGAATACTGAAGTTACTTTGATGATCTTTTCATATTTTGCTCTTCACAGAACTCTCTCTCTCTCTCGACACTAATTAGACAGCAATAATAGGCTGGACACCATAAAACAAGCCAGTTATAAATGGTGCCTGTCAGGATTCAGCAACCAAATGAGTATTCTCAGTTCACTGCTTGCAAGAGACATCACCATTTCTGTCCCCGATTATAAATGTTGGTTCTGTTCTAAACGGGGTAAAATGCTATCACAGGAGGCGTCTAACTGGACAGTGAGGCATCAAGTGCCGTTTGAAACTGATCAAACTCTCTTTTCCTGTGTGCTAAGATGCCTGCCCCCTTGACGGTCAGTTTTAAAGGCAGCATTGCTGCTACCTCAATGCTGCCCATTAGCCATAACTCTGCGAGGTAGCTCCCTCAACCAACAATGTATCAACAAAGATGGCGGACAAAACAATGGACAAATCTAAATTCGTATACAAATGTAAATGCTTTTTCATGCTTAGATTTCTCAAAAGTTACTGAGAAATAGACATTGTACCATCTTATTTCCCTGTGACTGTAACCAACTAAATATGTTGAATTTGATTTCTTAAGGCATCTGTGTAGCAACTCACGTCCAGTTACACCGAGTGGTGTAGTGCAGGGTATACGCACATTACGCAGGTATACGGCGTATACCTACAACATCTGCAAAACCTCTTTTAAGGCTAATGTTAATTTCATAATGATTCTTACTCCTTTAAGGCAAGCAGCAGAAGTTAAGCGACGTGCAAATACTATGGCCCATTTTTGGGAGACCTAAATATGCAAGAGTAGTCTTACATGTCACTGTTTTTAACACAAGGGCGTTTATTCTTTGCTGGATGGTCCGCTTAAAAAAAATAACCGGGGGCATAAATTAAGAGTATACCTCTCCAGGAACCACTCCAAGCAACAAGTTTAGTTACACGGCTTGCTGCCATCACACGTTACCGTAAATGCTATCCTAAAACGTCATTAGAAACCAACTATTTTAGAAGATGCCTTCACTCGAAAGATATG
>JAOEHI010000007.1:2850802-2863302 GCA_025447815.1 Percopsis transmontana | reverse complement strand
GGTCAGAGTGCATACAGAGTTCAGTAGGCTGTGGGAGGAGAAGGCTGTAAAGGAATGCACAAAGAAGAAGGAAAAAAACACAAAGAATGTAGCTCCAGCATCAGGGGTTTCCCTCACCTAGGATTTCCTCCAATTAGGGCTGCTGGAAGGGAAGGAAGGAGGAGAAGATGAGACCAGAGGTGATAATGTTAACACCCCCCCCCCACACACACACACACACCTCCCTGATCTGCTCAGATAGAGAGTGATCCTCTTGTTGAGACCATGCTGTCCATGCTAAGTGCATGTGAACAAAACAAGGCCCGGGCCCGGGCTGCTTGGCTGCCGCTTGACACAAGAGGTCTTGTTTTCTCTAGAGAACCCAAATATTTATACCAGGCTTTCAACACGTGTCACATGGAATTGACTAAAGGGAAGTCCATGCGCAGAGGATGAATAGGAAGCAAAAGCAACACCTTGTTTATTTTTGTTATAGTCAAAAAATACAAAAAATGTAATTAAGTAATCCAAAAAGAGAGAGAGAGAGAGAGAGAGAGAGAGCGAGCGAGCATCCAAAATAACATCCCTCGACATTTAAATAAAATGTTCCATCTGTGCGTGTGTAATGTAATTTCCACTTGAAATGGAACATTGAGCTCTTTCAGCTGAGCCAGTGCGCTGGGAGTGATGCTTATCATGTCTCTGAAAACATGCTCTTAATGCATGAGCGCAGCTGAGGGGCTGGAGAAATGAGAAAGGTTCCTGGCACTTGCTGCATGCTTTCACAATGCCCGTTTGTCCAAACCAATAAACACAAAGAATGTAACTGAGGAGGGGGGCGGGGGTTTCTGAGCCTTAGCAAGTGGAAATAGTGTTGTACACAGGTCACAGTGGGTTCAAATTATTTGACAGTAATTAAAGCATTTATTAAAATGGAATGCAAATATGTCTAATGTACAGGAGTTCACAGTAGGGGTATAAAGGAGAATCTCACACACACACAAATATATACATAAAGTCTCAATTATATTAATTATTACAACAACAAAAAAAAAAAAAAAAAAAAAACAAACAAAAAAAAAAAAAAGGTACAGTAGGCAATTAACAACGCTGTAGTAACCTATAAATCCTTCATTAACAAACAGACCCATCGCACAGTGCCACAGTTGCAAGCAAGGCCTAAATTCCACACCAAGTAAGCCAGGCTTATTTTGTTAACGCGAGTATATGTTAGGAACCTGGAGGCGAATGTAAACACCATTCTATGAGATCTGGGAGCTGCCACTTACAGGGGAGATCTCTCCCTCTGATTAGAAACGCAGCCACACTGGCTTAGCTGAACTAATATTTGTAGGACCAAGATAAATCACTCAAGCTTTGTTTTACCACAAGCTAGTCACTTAGTAGTAGTCGACATAGTTATTCCTCTTCGCCTGTCAGGCCCCCTGCTTCCCTTAACAAAGAATACTACATGTAGAGAGTAATGACCACGGACTCCAAGGTAGATTGACTTCAGCCGCCAGGAGGAAAACAATCCTAAGCTGTAACTATATATACTTTACGTTAACATTTTAAAGGCAAACAATATATCAAAGATACTGTATATGCTGTTTTTTGTTCGCTAAAAAAGGAGCATTTTTATTTTAAAAAAGAACCATGAAAATAAAAGTATAGGCCAATGACAAGTCTGCCGAGTTGCTCTAGAGCCAGTGCTGTATAACACTCACAAACTTTGGCAAGTTGTAAATCAGTAAACAGTAAACGCCATCTTTTATCAGATCATAAAATCTGCTTGTGGGCATTTAATTTTTCTCCCTCTTGTTTTAACAAGGAACCAGGCCGCCTGGAGAAACTGCGTTTTGTTTTTATAGAGGTTAGAGGAAAGGTATAGTGTGTAAACAGGACCAAGCCAAGCACTTCTTATGGATCCGTTTGCCTGCGAGCGACAACGTCGTGGGGGAACTGCCACACTCGTGAAAGCAGCTATGAGTGTTCAACAAATTTCAGTTGACAGATGAATAAGGCAGGTGTGCAAATGAACACTTTCTTACAGACAGTTACTACGCTAACGCTCCGAGGCAATTCCCACATATAATACCCACAACGGCATTTTCGCGAGAACACCCTCAAATTGGAAAGTAGGCGTAAAGCTCTGTCACATAGCATTACATTATTTGAGCATTTAACCCCAATATTTAACCTTAAGTATCAGTGTGAGACGCATTCAATCAGCCTGTCTTTGATCTACATTTAATCTCTGTAACAACAATGTTCTCATAGTGAAAAGACATCAGTCAACCTGTCTTTCTCTGAGTTCTTTGGCAGTGCCATAGTCTTTCTGGCCCTAATGGGCAGTCTATCCTCATTTCACTTTCACATTAAAGGGGTCTCTGTCTAGGAGTGGGCCTTGTCCGCCTCCAGGCACCCTTAATAAACACTATTCTATTGGCTCCCTTTTACAGTAGGTAAGGTCATAAGTTCAACCTCCAGGTTTTAACAGTTAAGGCTGGACTGTGAACTTGTGACCTCTTGGAGTGGATGGGAAGGGGGGTTAGGGGGCGGAAGGGAAGAGGTGGGGTGAAAAAAAAAGAAAGGAGGGGGTCATCTCTCTTCAATGCAGACTGCCTGAATTTACAACTGCATGCTGACTGCACTGCAAGCACAGCAGAAAGCACCTGATAGCATCTCCTTGGGGGAGGAACCAGCCGACCCTTTTGTAGCCTCACTAACAGTCACCCCAGCGCCATAAATCATGTTAATTACTTGACTGATAGAATAAATCTTTAAAAAGTCTCGTCTGTGGCAGGGAGGGCTGGAGTAAGAGATTCCTGCACAACAGTTCTGCTTGCTCGGCGTTATCCGTCATCGCAGAGACACACTGTAATCTGTCCATTTGTTGTTGTCTGAGCAGGACCTTTGGTTTCTGTGTATTCCTGACAGGTATCTCCCAGCCATCCATCTTCCAATGGGTGGCCTCTAAGGGGGCATGCTGTAAAACTGAGTTAATGACAGACTGAGGATCAGCAGGTTGCTGTGTGGGAATGCAAATGCTTGCTTTAGCTTCATTTACTAAAAAGTTTACAGGCCCCATATCCATTATAGAGGTCAGTGAGGAACAGCTCCAGTGTTTAAAATGTTTTTATCTGCCAATTAATAAACTAACCAGCGTGAACAAATATTACATAAAAGAGAAATATAACTGTTTTTTTTAGCCCATTCCTACAAAAAAATATATATGACATATTTATTTCCCTTTTCTACTATGCTACCATTACATTGCACTGAGACAGCCCGACTCGCAGCCACAGAGCAGCATGCCAAAGACATGAAAGGTCGTTCACACACAATAACAATCCCTCTCAGAGTGCACTCACAGCCTTGTGGGTAATTACAGTTCTTTCGCTGGAGTGTTTTGTGTTTCGCTTTGCTTGTTCTGTCTCAAAAGCTAACAACCACTCATTATTCACGGTTTGAGTTGGGTTTTTTTTTCTTTCAGTGGGGCAAATTGCAGACAAGAGTGACAGCTCTCAGGAAAAGGAGGGGACCAGCAGCCTCGCTGGGTTCTAGTAAGTGCAATCTCAAATCAAGGGGGCAGGGACGTTGACTCCATCCCTGCAGTCTGTTGACTTTGTGGCAAGGGCAGCTAAGGGCTGGAGCCATAGATATATTGTTCCATCACAGTGCCCACTACAATAAACCAACTCCCATAGGACAAATAAAATGCCACATGATATATTATTCTCAAATACATGTCCAATACTTCATATCTTAAAAAGTGTAGAACCTACCCACTTCTGTGGCTTTGTGTTGCAAAGTGGTGGCTATTCCAATTCCAAGATAGCACATTTTATTTAAGTTTGTGAAAAGCTTCCAAGTACCGCAGGCTCCCTTCTGCAGTACACAAGAAAACAACACCTGAATACAGTATATATGTATACACCCACAGATGCACACAAACACACAGACCCACTTTTCTGGTGAGTATGGGGAATGCTTCTCCTTCAAATGGATTTATGACAAACAGAGGGCAATGAAACCCAAAGAGATATTTACTGTCAGTGTCAAAGCTTATTATCTTTGGAAGGAAAATGGGGTCAACTGGAAAAACTTGCTAAAAAACTGGGTGTTGTCTCTACCGTGGAAGAGTACAATAACAGTTTTCTCTGTATTGCCTCGATGGCGCTAAACCTTTGAGCTCTTGAACAGTGAGGTTAGTGTTTCGATCATCAACAAGGCAGGAATAAACAAACAGTTCACAGCGAGCTGGTCTGATGTTCAACCTCCTTTGCTGCAGCGTTTCGCTCATGGCGCACTGTTTAATTGCTCCACTACGGTCCGGAGATTTTACTGTGCGGATGATCTGTCATCAGTCTCTATTTGAAGTGCACATGTATGAAAAGTATACATGGGCCTTCCCTGCTAGAAGCCAGCATTTGTCTGACTTTCAGATCTACAGCCAACAAAAAAAACTAACCCCCTCCTACACAAACACACATCCACACAAGCGAATACTTATAGCAATGACAGCTGTAAACACCATTAACAATTAGGTCATTTAGCAGACGCTTCTATCTAGAACGACTTACAGTGAGCACTGTTAGTATTGGGTAAGTATTGTAAGTATTAAGGAGCAGGTAGGGGTTAGGCATCTTGCTCACGGTCATGCTTACAGTGAGACCGGGCCTGTCCGTGATCCATCCACGACCTCCACGTCGTCCCCTAACCATGATTCTACCCCTGCCAAACCTGCCCACACTACATGTATAACAAATGTATTCTCTAACTAGACAAAAAAAATCATTTGACAGCATCTCGCACTCAAATCTGCTCACTAAACAAAGCATCTACCAAAAGCCTTCTTCTACACACACACACAAAAACAAGCCATCGATCAGCATGTGTAATTGTAGTCGCTTGCCAATTTTTGTATTAAGTGATCAGAGGTTACAGATAAAAGCTGCAGTTCATTTACAGTTACAACAACCTCTAATGTTAGCAAAGGAGATAATGCTACAATGTTTTATAACCTTGATTTGTTGTGACTACAAATGCAATACAAAGCCATTTAGTGTTGTTTTTTTCTTGCTACTAGACCTTAAACCATCCTTTCTGGGATTTCATTTAACAGGTCGTGACCCTAGTCCCATCTAGTCTGCCTTCCCATTTGCAACAGCGTGGATTGTCGTGATAATGCAAGCATTATACCGCAGTATTGATCATGACATTTACCTTGACTGCCTAATAACGGCAGGTCAGTACAATCAAGCCAAAATGAATGATCTGTCCAAACCTGCTTCTCAACAGACAATTCATATATCTACAACATCATCAAAGCACCGAGCTGAAACCGGATCATGGATCTACAACGTCAATCCCATAATCCTTTGCTTCGAAGAGGAATACAATGGTGTGTTATTAAAATCAAAGAAGTGGTGATGCATTTCCATTTACATCCAAATCCAGAAAACCAAAACACTATACAATTACTCTTCCCCTGTGCCTTTATGAGCATAATGGCTAAAATCATTCCTGACTAATCGTAGATAATACAAAATATTCAGTACTTCAATGTACAGATAAAGGCCCATACTTAATCATCCATTAGGGACACAGGGGACTTGGATGAAAAAAATTGTGCTCAGACCAAGCTACCGTACATGTTCATCAGTGCAGTATAAATCCTTAGGAAGCAGGAACAGAATTAGGCTAGCATGTTTGTTTGCCACAAAAGTGGTAAGAAAACAGAGTTTTTATTGTCATGAATTGTGAATTCTGCTGTAGAGGAAACATAACGATACATGTGGGAAAGGGAAAGTAATTGAAATGATAAGGACTAAAGATGAACAAACAATGTAGTTAACCTAAGTTAGAGTAAGGCACTACGTGAATGTCAGAGAAACAACTCTGTTAGAACCCACGTCATTAATTCTGCTCCATCAATTTCTCTAAGGGACAGACTTAAATAGATCACTTTGGTTGAGATCCATTATCCATCACAGGATCCCCATTCATCCCAAATGCATAATTTCTATGGCTGATGTGCTACAGTTTCCAATGCATCAACATTATTTATGGTTCGGCATTATAAAAGTGTATAATTTATGGCACTCAATTAATGCACTACCTTCCGTGCGCTGTCTGCTTTTCAAAGATCCAAGCAAGATAGCTGCATACCAAAAGCTAGGCAGCAATCCCATTTAAACAGCAGAGAGCTAACCCCAGCTTTGATTTATGGCAGTAAATTAAAAAGAATGAAAAATGTATGATACCAATTTGCGGGCAGTCATAAAACTATTACAGAACTTTGAAGTGGTGTTTTGTCCTTTTGTCTGCAAGTGAAGCAAGACGACTCAATGTTAAACAAATATTTATATCTTCTTCACTTATGTGACACGCATTGCCCCAATCTAGCTTTCACATGGTGTGTATCAAAAAGTAGCAGGGTGATTTATAAACACTAATGAACAACGCTGTTTTTGATAATCAACACCTCACTGTGGCCGATATACGTCTGCTAAGTGCAAGTTCTCTTGCACGAAATCGTAGCCCTGCTGGCATTTGAGCAGATGCCAGGCCATGATTGAATGAAAGCCCATCCTTGACTGACAAATGATATATTAAGCTTTCAGTCAGCAGGGGGAGGGGGGAGAGACCAGGCATGTCAGTTACCTGCTCCAGCAGAAACTCCACTTGTCAATCTGCCATCAGCAGGGCTAAACAAGATCTGAAATGTTAAAAGCCCTCCACACCGGAGTTTTTCACTTCCTTGTGCGTCCCGGGCACTTAGACATATCAGTCATGTGACGGCTATGAATCAGTGTCTGTCATGAATGTCAGAGTATCACATTTGTAAGTGGAATACCATTAGGCCCGTGGGTATGCTCCTCCGGTGTCATGCAGGATATGAGAGAACATCAAAATGACAAACGCCCGAGTCCCAAATATTAATGGAAAAGTGACCTTCATGACAATGAATACATCACAGGGGTACGCAATCGAGCTGCATTTTCCGGAACAACATTACGTGTTAAATTCCCGTCTTAAAAGTTAGTGTTTATTTGTGTTACATTTGCGCTGTTTCTGTCTAGCCCTGTGTGTGAGCCATTAATAAAGATCCGAGCATGTACGCGTGATGGAGGTCTTTGGGCAATGCTGGGCAGCTCTAAGTGGCCCTCTCCTTGACTCTGACGGCGTTGATTATAGATGATTAATGGTCTAAAGGAACAGGAAAGGAAAGGTCATCTCCGGGGTTCTAGAGGGAGCAGCAACATTGGGAGTAATTAAGACACTTGTGTAAGCATGATTAATATGCACAAACTGACATGGTGGATGGTAAACAAGCAAGGAAGCCAGGCGGTTGGAGCTATATGGAGCTATATTCTTTTTAGAGAATTATTTATTTATTTAATTTAGCCTACCTGCTTGGGGGGGATTCACAGAGTCAGCCGTGTGTCAGGTCATGATAGGGAAACATATAGGAGGAGGATGGAAAAAGAAATAACGTCAGTTAGTTATTTATGACATAAAGCATACAAAGCATACATTGAAAGCATGTGTAGCTAATGTGTATCCGTTCTATTAAGCCTGTCAGTGGGAGATTTACATGAGCCATCATCAAAAGACATGTTGCGTCACGAAACCAACCTATCTCCTCCAGAATAAAACCCTTAGTCACATCTGCAACCCGCTTCTACTCGTATTACGCTTGGCTTTCACGGCTAATGCATAAGAACGCACTAAGGTTACTGGAACACATCCATAGTTAGTACCAACAAACGTCATAGCATATAACAGGAGCCATGAAAGCAGAGGTCATTTATTAGGATAGTATTACAAATATTACTAGTATTTTTTCCAAAAATCAAGTTACAATTACACTTTGTTATTCCAACTTATGTAAGTCCAGAATGATTTAAAAGCCCATTTCTTTCTGGCCTCTCTTCTCCCTGCACTCTGCTGTGTCATGTGAGCGGTTATACCGAGGGGATAAGCTTAAGGGTACGCAGATGTCAAATGTCACTTTGCTCCAATAAGCAAAGCTAAACTTTGCTCATTGCCTTTGTTGTTCTTTTGCCACCCATTTGACCAAGTCCTCAACTTGCAGGATACTAAATAACTAAGGGGTGTTTTTCGTTGTCTGTACACATCACATACTGTAGGCATCTGTCTTTCAGTCATATTCAGAACACACCAAAAAGAGAAAAACATCTTGATTAATGTACCAAACTGACACAATTACACTGACCACACGATTATTAACAATGAAAATACGCCACAATGGCAACATGTTCTGTATTTGTGTGCACCACAAAATTAGCTTCACGATGAGCGATTACTGTGATAGTCAGAGGACTCATACTAATAGCTCTATTAAAATAATAGCTGACAAAGGTCCTGAGCATTAGCTTCTGTCTAATAATCACTGGCAGTGGCATAGCACCTCTATAATCACTCTGACTAAACTCATTATGAAGGCACGGGGGTATGGGGGCCGTGGCGGTTGAGAAGTCAGCGTGGTGCGTGGGGAACAGGGGACTGCTGAGGGGCAGTGGAACTGCGAGGGGACGACGGTGTTACGGGCCCCAGTGAGACTCCAGCAGCCTACGCACCGTAGCTTTATTTCGTTGTCCATGTATTGGTGTAAGTGGTGTGGGACTCTTGTGCAGTGTCCACCAGTAATGTAACTGAAAATTAAACTAATTAAATTATTTTTAACGTAGTTTTATGGTCTTTAATAAAATGTGAATAAAGGTGTTCAATGGTGTTCATAGTTGTATATTTTATGTTATTATATTAAGATAAGTGGTTCATAAATTGTTATGATAAGCTATATGAAGTAAGTAAACCACCTCCATAGGCACTTAAGAGTGCCTATGGAGTCTTATCGAGAGTAATTTAATCTACTGCTATACTGAATGACCCACTCCCAATGTCTGTTGAGGCACAAGACATTGTGTCAGCGTCTCCACAAATTAATTGTAAGTGAGCTCAGACATCGGGCCTACAGTACGCTGCCTAGCTTCATATGTCAACAAACGGACGACTACCAGTACTGACAGTCACCAAACATCTCCACAAGCTAACAGAGTCTCTACCAGAGGCCTCTGGGATGTGATAGCACCAGAGTACAGACAAAAGGATGGGCTCCATATGGCCGGGAATCACAGCCTTCAAAAGCAAGAGGAAAGGAACTGTGAAGAGAATCTGAATGACAGTGCCAAGGAGAAAGAAGGGTAGGAATGGGATGCCAGCCAACAGAGCAATAATTTGGTGGTGAAGCTGTTGGTAGTACCTTACATGTATTTTTTAATGTAGAAGTACAGCATTCTGGGCACTGTATGGGCTTTTGCTACGGTTCACCTTTCTTCATGTAGATGCCACTGTTGTTTTAAGGTGACCAACAAGTCTGTCCCTCATCTGTGGAATATATTTTAACGAATTAAAGGAGAATATAAAGTAATGGCCAGAAATTCTTTATGAAGACATTAAAATGACCTGAAAAAAAGAGGTCCCCATACCAAGGTAGTCCCCTTGTGTTGCATTAAAAAATAAGGTGGATAGGGTAGATGATTCATTCAAAAGCAATTTGGTATGTAATAAACAAAAACAGTAGATCACGTATTTCTGTATTTGAGCATTGAATATCATGTTTTCTATGCTCGCCATATTTCTAATTTTGCCACTACAGAAAGATTATAAATTCATGATGAACATTTTAACCACACATTCATTAAAACAGTCCTGTTCAGTGCATATTTGGACAATTTGTGAAACCCTTTTTTCAGAGTAAGATATAAAGCAGGACATTTCACTTTCTAACACAAAGTACACACAAATGTTTGAAGCATATTTCCTGTTGGAGCCCCATGTGTCTTTTGTCCCATCCAAGTTTGTTAAACCGCTGTCATTTAAATTGTTCTGCAACAGAAGAAATATAATCCACCTGTCAACAATGACAGGGTGTTGGAAAACTTGGATAATATATAGCGTAGCTGGCTCCGAAGTTCCAACCAGGCCACTTACTGCCAACTAAAACCATTACAGAATGACAATTCTTTTTCAGTTTATTTGAAAATTGCAGTAAATCACTACCGCCTCACTGACCATCAAACCACAATCAATTTCCACAGCAAGGCCCAGATATTTGTGGGGAATAACAAAATATTGACTTATATGGTAAGATATTTTACCCCCTCCCATTGTTGACAGCATTATAAAAAGAGCAGTCAATAGGCTGAACTGTTTTACCATCGCGCAGATATGGTGGCACATAAAGATTGCTGCCCTATATTTGGGTTACATTGACATTGAAGTAATAATTTGATTCATGAGGCCATTCCAGACTATTTCCATAGGTAATCACCCTTAAATGAGAAACAGCAGTGTCCACATTCAAAATTAACGTTGTCTCTGGCCAACTTTTTTCTCTGGTGTCATTAAAGTAATTATGGGAAGATAAATGCCACACTTTATTATAACACTGAAAGTCAAGCTAAATACATTGTGTGCTGATAGGGACAGGCCATCTTTACTTTAACAAAAGTTTAAGAAAAGGAGCAAATACAAAGTCAAAAGCTCAAAGATACAATGACATATTTAAGTGGTTAGGGTAAAAACATAATTCCACTGAACGTTTCACAGGTAACACCTGCACAGTAAGCATGCTGGTAATTGGTTTTGTTCACACTTGGGCCAGTCGGCAACAGCCCACAGACACAAGCTGGAGAGGGATCACTTTGATCTCCGCGCCTCACTAAATCAACACCAGACAAGGTTCATGCAAAGGTCGGCCAAGTCATCTGACCGTCACATTCCCAAACCTAGCATTTCACAACAGACATTTACTGGTACAGGTTAAATGTCACCCAAAGTTCAGGCATGGCAACGAACGATGGGCAAATTCAACATGCCCCTACCACATAAAGGCCAGGGGAAATGAAGACTTGATTGTCCAAGGCAAATACAGAGAAGCAGTTATGAGACTTCAAATATGACTATAGAAAGTGTAAAAACAGACAAAGTGATGTTGAATACCTTTACTAGAAACTTTGAGAGCTTAAATAACGTTAATACCAAACTACACTATTTAAAACATGGAAATACAAATTCAGTGCGGGCTTACAGTGCTTCACACAACTTAAAACACACTATATATACATTTACTTAACTTTGATATTCACCAGAGACAAGAGATAGGCACTGTCAAATAGTTGACGTGCAGATTGCACAAACACAGCAGTTCGGCTGCACTCTGCGCCCATTTCCACAGGGTCACTAGTCTTCACAGGAGACCAGACCTATCATAACACAGCTGTGTTGCGAGGGCCTCCTTTGTATTCCTAGAAAAGAAACGGGGCTCAAAAGATGATCCAATTAAAGCTGTATATCATTCTGTGCCTCCTCTGTCAGTGTATATTCCACTAGCTCTATTAGAAGCCAGCTCATCTCAGGCAGGCCGGGGTAGCTCTGTAATTACACCTCTTCTTCTGACAACCTGCATTATTGTTTTCCTAACACTGTATTACTTCGTTAGTACTTTTCCAATGCGCGTTATTTTTAAACTGTCAGTCTGGCCCGACTCATCCTCACACCTCCACCCCCCGATCTGTATTCGTCTGTTTATCATAACAATCATTAATAACTGTCACTCGCCAACGTCCACAGAACAAACTCATTGCCTCATTACCATGTTGCGGCGTTTGTTTCTGCGTGCCGTCTGTGTATCGCCCACAACAGGGCCAAGCCAATTACTTTACCGAAATGGAATCGCATTAATCAAAACTTAACAAGGTGGCAAATTTAAAGATATCAGATTGCAAAAGACAGCATAACTAATATGTCACTGTCAGGGGGCGCTGCGTAGGTATGCAGGAGGCGGGGACTAAATATATCACCCCCTTCCGAGGTCTGTATGAATTTTGACATTTAGTGGGATCTGACATGTATTCAGGGACGTGGGGGCCGGTGTGTGTGTGTGTGTGTGTGTGTGTGTGTGTGTGTGTGTGTGGGGTGGTGGTTTGGAGGGGGAGCTTCCCTGTTTCTCTTGAATACGGCAAGCAAAAAGAGACAGAATGAGGAAGGTAGAAAGGAAACAGCAGAATAGAGAAAAATAAACTGCACAATTTCCTAAAGAGAGTAAAACTAAATTAAAATACATATTAAATTATATTAAATTATATATATAGGCTATATCATTTAATCTCACTGCAACAGCCTCTTATATAAACGATATAACGATATAAAACAATATAAAATAACAAATGAAAGAAAATAAACCAGGAAAATAAACCAGGATCAAAGAAGAAGAGAAGGAGAATTAAAGAAACAGGATGGTACGAGAGAGAAAAAAAAGGCAGAGAATGATAAGATGAAATGAAATGGAGAGAAGGGCTGGGGGACAGACAGCCAGAGTGGTGAGGTAGAAAGCAGGAGTGGAGCCAGGGGGGGAGAGAAAGAGAGAGAGAGAGAGAGAGAGAGAGAGAGAGAGAGAGAGAGAGAGAGAGAGAGAGAGAGAGAGAGAG